>PJEM01005594.1:0-127311 GCA_004023845.1 Helogale parvula
AGGTGCCTCTAACCAGGGAGGAAGTTTCAATAAGAAAGTCTGCCCATTTACTGAAGCCGCAATTACCAAGTGGCATGAATAATAGGAGAACTAACTCCAGTCTCTGATCCATTTAGGTCAGGCAGTCAGGCGCACACATTTTCAAGTAGGGGAAGCAGGGTCCCAAAGGCCACACAGCACTTCTGGCTGGATGGGCCCCGACAGTCTCCCATTCATCTGCAGAGCAATGTTTGCTCCTATGTCTTTGTTCAGCTTATGTGTAGCTGCTGTGATCTGCTGACACCACATGCTGGGCTATGATTCTGCCCCTTCCATTCTGGAAACTGGAAGTCCCTGTAAACCTAGGATTGACTCTCCTAGAAGAACCAAAACTCTTTCACAACATATAAAAAACAAATCTCATCAATACACCATCGTTTTTATAAATCATGAGGAAATTTTTTCATATTTTTTGTTTTTCTATGAACCTCTTCAAAAGGCAATAAAATATTGAAATTCTTGAATATCTTCTTTTAAAGCTTTTCCTCTGATCAAAACCTCCAGCATGTACACTGAACCAGAGAAGCAAGTGATTGTAGTAAATTGCAAAAATGATTGCAATTCTTTGTACTTTGCTCCTGGAGCCTATTTCTTCTCCCCTAAAAATTAAGTTTGCCCTGTATTCAGCTTTGGCCATTAGCTATGTGGTGGAATTGTTGTTGTATCAGTTCTAAACGTAAACGCCAAAGATTTCTGTGTCTCTGCTCTAACTCTTTGCATTCTGAGATAGTCCTGTGAAGAATAGCATAGCTCGTTGCAGGATCATAGTTTCAACATGCAGGTGATCTATAGTTTATTGCAGCTTCATGCATGAGCCCAGGGGAGATCACCAAACTTAGCTCAGCTCAACAAAATGCTGAGCTGAGACCAGACCCATTTTCCAAGCCCCAGAATAGACTATAATATCATTGTCATTTCAAGGTAACAAATTTTGGGTGAGTGGAGACACAATGAGATGTAATGAATATAATGAATAACTTCACCACTCCCAAGGAAGGCCCTGTATAAATACTCAGGTCTCTCACAGGTCTCTAATGTAAGCAAAGAGCAAGGTAAATACTGCTCCCTCCCTACTCCAAAAAACATAAAAATAAGTGATGAGTACTTTCTTTCAGAAACCATGTTTGAATAAAAATTTCCCTTAAAATGACATTTTAAAAATTAAAAGAATAATACATTGACTTATATAATCTGTTGGTTACAAATTCATACTAACAGCCCAAAGATTTCTGAGAGCTTAATCAATTTAATTTCATGGAGGCATAACATTGGACAATGCTGCAAAGCAAAATCCTTCACTGTGAAATGGAAACTTTGCTAGTTAACAGTATCCAGCATAATACAAAGTACAAGGTCTTTATACTAATGTACAACAAGAAGTTTTAAAGTATCAATTGAAAATATAAGAGGAATCAGTGGGATTTCCATTATTATATAAACTAAAAATTACGTATGACAATTGTTTAACAGCTTCATTTACACCACTGATGTCATGGAATATTTAATAATGGAAAGTGTTTAGAGTTCAGGTTTTATTTTTCCTATGAACAGTACTGTCTCAAATAATCTAACTTTTTGATAGGAAATAGCCATAATTGCTTGAATCTTTTGCAATATATAACCATCAATTGGCAAAGCTTTCCTACTAAGGTGAGAGCCAGAATGAATAAAAACTGTCCACATTGTTATATTGTAGTACCTAGTTTTCATTCCTTTTGATACAATTCTTCCAGAAAAATATCCCCCAAATTAATAGTTAACCATAGCATTTTAGAGGTAGGATAATGGGTGGAGGTTGTTATTCAAGAATCTTAAAAAGAAAAAAAGAAGAAGAAGAAGAAAAGAAAGGCCATCATTAAACCCTGTACATGACAAACTATTCCTTTGATAAGTTCATAACAAAACTGTCCTGAAAAACCCTGCTTTGTCATGAAACATAATTTAAATTTAAAAGTTATTGAGCAACATGAGTGTATTTGCATGTCAGCACTTTAAGAGTTGGGAAGTTGCTACTTTGTTTGAACAACAAGTAAAAAGCTGAACAGACTGAAAAACTAACAACTCTTCTTGGAGCCATAGGAGAAGGAAGAACATCAAGCAAACTGTCCACCTCAAGATCAAAGAGATTACAGGTGAATACAGAGAGTCAAAGTTTACCAGTGCAGAGCAAACACCACCCAGGGATTCAGTGCCTGGTGGGGAAAATCTGAGCTGTAATTGACAAGTTGCTAGAAGCTCCGTGCAGATGAGTGTGAGAGTTAAAACCTCCAGGGGATCCCAGTGACAGGGAGGCCCCCACAATATCGTGAAATTTATCTTCAGGAACTTGTCCAGGTTCCCACAGTATGTATTAGAAAAAAATACCTTTATGTTCTGGCAGGGGGACAGAAAATGGGACATTTAAAAATATAACAGAGTACTCTGTTTTCCTTAATGTCTGCCCCCAAGAGAAAATAGTTAACCAAAGTCTAATCTGCTGGAATAATCTCAGGACGTAAAAGATTTGGGTAAAGGAAATACCCAACTCCAGTCCACTCAAGTCATCCTGTTTCCAAAGGGAGAAAATATAACAACAGAAAAACTTTTCAACTTCATAGTTCGGAAGCATAAACTCACTAAAAGAGTGAGACTTAATTACAGGATATAGAACGTTTCTTCCCGCCATCCTATACCTCATCACAACATTACTAAGGTCTATTTACAGCAATTCCTTTTACCCCAGTACATCATGTCCAACTATCAAGAAAAAAAATTACAAGGCATAGCAAGACAAAAAAAATACAATTTTTAGAGATAAAATATCAGAATTAGACATGGCAAGGATGTTGGAATTATCATACTGGGAGTTAAAACAACAATGATTAATGTGGGAATGGCTCTACTATATACAGAGTAGACAGCGTGCAAGAGCAGAAGGGCAATGTAAGCAGAGAGATAGAACTACTATGAAAGCACCAAAAGAAATGATAGAGACAAAACAAAACAAAGCAAAACAGCATCAACGACATCAACACCACTGTAACAAAGGAAGAAGGCCTTTCACTGGCTTATTAGAAGACTGATATAGATGAAAAAAGAGTATCTGAGCTTGAGGATATATAAATATAAATTTGAAAAGCAAAAAACGAGAGATAAAAAAACTGAAGAAAACAGAACAGAGTTTCTAAGAATTTGGGACAACTATAAAAGGTGTACCATATGCATGGTGAGAATATAAAATCCAAAATCCATTCATGATTTTAAAAATACTAATAAAATATGGGGCGCCTGGTTGGCTCAGTCAGTTAAGCCTCTGGCTTCGGCTCAGGTCAGAGCTCACGTTCGTGGGATCGAGCCCCGTGTCAAGCTCTGTGCAGACAGCTCAGAGCCTGGAGCCTGCTTTCAGTTCTGTGTCTTCCTCTCTCTCTGCCCCTCCCCCTCTCATGCTCTGTCTCTCTCTGTATCAAAAATAAATAAAACATTTTTAAAAATTTAAAAAAATAAAAATACTAATAAAATAAAAAAGGGAGATTTCCTCAACTTGATAAAGAATATCTACAAAGCATACAGTTAACATCATGTTTCCTGGTGAGAAATTTGAAACTCTGCCATTAAGATCAGATACATGACAGGAATGTTTCCTTACACTATTCTCTTTCAACATCACACTTGAAGTTCTAGCTAATGCAATAAATAAAGAAAATAGAATGAAGACAGCAATATTGTATTACAATAATCGAACTTCTAAGAGACTAGATTTTGATTTTTTCCCAACACACACACTCACAAAGAGACCAAAACCCCTAGTAGTTATGTGACACAATGAAGGTACTGTTGCTACAGTAGCGATTATATTACAAAATATAAGTGTATGAAATGGATATATTTTACACCTTGAATTTGCACAATGTTATATGTCAAAAGTGTCTAATAAAAAAAAGAAAGAAATGGTATACAGATTTGGAAGGAAGAATAAAAATGTTTTGTCCACACTTGACATGATTGTCTATGTAGAAATTCCAAAGGTATCAAGGGAAAAAATCCTGTAACTAATAAGTTACCAAAGTTTCAGGATATAGGGTTAATATAGAGAAGTCAATTAATTTTTTATGTACCAGCAATAAACAAGTAGATATTGGAATTAAAAACATAATACCATTTATATTCATTTCCCCTAAAGTGAAATAGTTAAATATAAATCTAATTAAATGTGTACAAGGTTTATGTGAGAAAAGCTATAAAACTGCGATGAACAAAGCCAAAAAACAACGAATTACATGGAAGGATAGTCTCTGTTCATACATTGGAAGATTCAATATTGTCAAGGTATCAGTTATTTCCAACTTGATCTATGATTAGATGCATTCTCAATCAAAATCCCAGCAAGTTATGTTGAGATACTGATAAACTGATTCTAAAGTTTTTGCTGAGGGGCACCTGGGTGGCTCAGTCGGTTGAGCGTCCAACTTCCACTCAGGTTATGATCTCATGACTCTTGAGTCCAAGCCTCATGTTGGGTTCAGAGCCTGGAGCCTACTTCAGATTCTGTCTCTCTCTCTTTCTCTGCTCCTACTCTTCTTGCTCTTTCTCTCTCAAAAATAAATACATACTAAAAATTAGAAATAAATAATCAAAAGTTTTTGCTGAAAGAGAAAGGGCTCAGAATAGAAAGCACAATATTGAATGACAACAAATTTTGGGGACAGATGCAACCCGACTTCAAAACTTACTAAAAACCATTGGGGCGCCTGGGTGGCTCAGTCAGTTAAGCATTCGACCTCGGTTCAGGTCATGATCTCATGGTTTGTGGGTTTGAACCCCACATCGGGCTCTGTGCTGGACAGCTCAGAACCTGGAGCCTGCTTCAGATTCTGTGTCTCCCTCTCTCTCTGACCCTTCCATACTCATGCTCTGTTTCTGTATCAATAATAAATAAAAACATAAAAAATTAAAAAAAAAAGACTTACTAAAACCTACACTAATTAAGATAGTGTGATTTCAGCAAAAGAATAGAAAATTGATGAATGGAGAATAATAGGGGTCTTAGAAAAAGGCCCACATAAATATATACAAAGGTAATATAATGGAGCAAGAATAGTCTTTCAACAAATAGTGCTTTAGCAACTGGACACCTGTATGCAAAAAAAGTCCCAGATCTTACACTTTTCCCAAAATTAACTCAAAATTGACTACGGACCTAATGTAAAACACAAAACTACACAATGCCTAGGTGATAGAAGAAAACCTAGATGATGATCTTGGATATAACTATGACTTCTTAGAGAGAACACCAAAGGCATATTGATATGTGAGATAATTGAAAAGTTAAAATTAACTAAAATTAAAGACCTCTACTCTGGGAAAGGCAATAGGAAGAGAATGAGAATGACAAACCACAGAATGGGTGAAAATATTTGCAAAAGACACATCTAATAAGGGACTGTTACCTGAAATATACAGGAAACTCTTAAAACTCAGCATTATAAATCTGACAACCTGGATTTAAAAATAAAATGGGGGGTGCTTGGGTGGCTCAGTCCGTTAAGCCTCCGACTTTGGCTCAGGTCAGATATCATGTTCGTGGGTTCAAGCCCCGCGTCAGGTTCTGTGCTGACCATTAGCTCAGAGCCTGGAGCCTGCTTCCAGTTCTGTGTCTCCTTCTCTCTCTGCCCCTCCCTCTCTCATGCTCGTCTCTCTCCATCTCAAAAATAAATAAAACATTAAAAAAAATAAAATGAGTCTAAGCTATCAACAGATATCTCACCAAAGAAAATATTTGGATGATAAATAACCTAAAAAGATGTTCAACACCATATACCATAAGGGGAAATGAAAATTAAAACAACAATGTTGTCTATACACAATACATCTAGTAGAATGGACAAAATCTGAAATGCCATCAATAGCAAATGCTGGTGAGAGTGTGGAATAGGAGTTCCCATGCATTGCTAGTAGTAAAACAAAATGCGATAGCCACAAACAGCATTTTGTTTTGTTTTGTCATGTCTGTTTCTTACAAAACCAAACATGCTCTTAGCATAAGATGTAGTAATTGTGCTCCTTGGCATTTATTCCCCACATTGAAGACTTCTCTCCATACAAAAACCTGTACATGAATGTTTATAGTATCTTTATGAATAATTGCTAAAACTTGGAAGTAAATAAGAAGTCTTTAGTAGGTGAATATATTTTTAAAAAAACTGTTCATATCCAGATGGATATTACTTAAAGCTAAAAAGAAATGAGTTTTCAAGTCATGAAAACACATGGATAAACTTTAAATGCATATTCCTAAGTAAAAGAGCAAATATGAAAAGTCTACACACTATATGTTTTCAACTACATGACATTGTACAAAAGACAAAATTATGGAGACAGTAAAAAGTAAAAGATCAGTGGTTACCAGGGGTTTTGTATGGTGAGGGGACATGAATAGATGGAGCACAAAGGATTTTTAGAACAATGAAAATATTCTGCAAGGTACTGTAATGATAGATGCATATCATTATGCCTTTATCCAAACCTATAGAATGTAAAAGATCAAGAGTAAACTATATTATAAACAATGAGGTTTGGATTATTGTAATGTGCCATTGTAAGTTCATCAACTGTTACAATTATACCCACTTTGGTGGGTTATGTTGCTAATGTGGGAGGCTATGCGTGTGTGAGGGTTGGAGGTATATGAGAACTCTCTCTCTCTCTCTCCCTCTCTCTCTCTCTCTCTCTCCTCTGTTTCTCTCTCTCTCTTTTAAGTAATCTCTACAGCCACTGTGGGACTTGAATTTACAACTCACATGCTTTACTGACTGAGTTGGCCAAGTGCCCCGAGAAATCTTTTCTGTTCAGTTTTACTGTAAATCTTACATGCTCTAAAACCAAAGTGAAAACAAAAAGTCTCTCAGTTTGTGCTTATTATTCTACAGTTCCTGTTTCAGACCTATTCAGAATTAGGAGTGGTCTCATGCTCTGGCCTAAGCCTAAAACTGGTTATTTTTAAATAAGCAATGAGCTAACCCATTATTTTTTTCAGAAGACATATAAAACCTGAAACTGTCCTCTCACTTCATGTCAAAACAGCTATTAAAACAAAGAAACTAATAAATCGGTCCTTCTTCTAAAAGTTTTTCTTTGTTTATATATTTTCTTCCTCCCTTCATCCTCCTCTATCTCCCTTTCTCCTTCTCTTCCTCTCTCCCTCCCTCCCTCCCTCCCTTCCTTCCTTTCTTCCTCCCTCCTTTTCTTCTCTCCTTCCTTCCTTCCTTCTTTCTTTCCTACCTTCCTTACTTCTTTTCATTACCTAAGAAGTAAGAAGTTCTGCATTCCCCACACTCAGGAAAGTCTAATAGCCAGACTAAATATATATATTATATATATTTTATGACATTATTTTATAATAGTTTTATGACATGATTGGCTAATTTTCTTCTTAAAAAGAAAGTGTACATCTATATGTTTTGTAAGAAAGACTAATTTGGGGGGATTCCTTAGAGCTGGTAAAAAAGTTATTATTTTCAGATTTTTTTCTATTTATATATATTATATGCACTTAGGTACAATTTATCCAGTATCATACTTAATAATTGTTTAATTTTAATATTTACAACATTAATTCTATTGATTTTGGCTTTATAATAACATGTTTAAAGCTTTAAGTTTTATTGTGTAGACCTTTGACCATGGATTTTAATATGTAATATTTTAACTTTCATTAATATCCAAACTATCAAAAATTTTTTATATTTTCTTTACAAGTTAAATAATGTTCAGGTGACTGTAAAATGTTTTCAAGTTATATTTTTAAAGTCGTTGATTTGGATTGATTTTTAGGTTTAATGCTTTTTTGTTAGAGCAAATTATGTATAATTTTTATACTTTTTGGCACTTAAAGTTTTTGTCTTGTTAAATGATGCATGCTTATGTTTGTAAATATTAATATGTTATGAGGATACAGTGTTTTATTGTGCACATTTTTGCCTCTTCCATCATCAGGCCAAGGATATGCTTGGAAAGAAAAGAGTCACTTAATAAATAATATTTCTAGGAAAAACCATACTCTTCATTTTCTCATTATTTAAAAATGCTTGATTACTTATTTTGAAAGAGAGACAGAGAGAATGTGAGAGGGAGAAGGGCAGAGATGGAGAGCGAGAATCCCAAGTAGGCTCCACACTGTCAGCACAGAGCCCTACACAAGGCTTACTCTCACAAACCATGAGATCATGACCTGAGCCAAAATCAAGAGTTGACCCCTCAAATGACTTGAGCCACTCAGTTACCCTTTTATTTTCCCATTTTTACTAAGATCTGAACTTAGTAACAGATATGAAAATGGATCAGTAACCTAATGATAATAAATATACTTAATGTCCGAGAATATCACAGCACTGTATATATATCCACCTAATAAGTCATCTGGAAATAAGCAGTTGCTTATATTGGCTCAACTTCCCTGCATTCTCTTGCTCCTATTAGTTATATATTTGCCACAGTTCTTGATATTAATTTATGTTCAAGACCTAAGGAAAGCATGAATCTCTTTCATTTATTAGGAGGCTAAAGCTTTCCTACTATGCTCACAGTAGAATTCCACCTAGATTTTATTGTCCAGAGTCATGACACATAATTATTCTTACTTTAAAGCGTTTCACTTTTGAGGCTATATATTAACATTTTCAAGAAAAAAATTGGAATTGTCTAACCAACACACTGTGGGTTGGAATTCTTTTTAAATGTGTGCAGCATTGAACCAAATTAAATTGATATTCTACTTACATATGTTTCTGAACCGTATTATAACTTTGGGGAAATAAAGACAAAATGAGGAGAAGAAATTGTGATTTCAGCACAATTTAATAAATACTCATTTCACATCTACTATGCGCTATATGCTATAAAAATGTTTATTCCTGTGTGGTAAAAAGATAGCTAAAATAAGTCTCTTAGTTCAATTCTCCTAAATGACCATTCTTTTGCAAATAATTTTACATGAGACACTTGGCACAATAACTAGGAATAAAAAATTTTCTTCACCCTGTTTTGTCTTTATTTCTCCAAAGTGCATTAGCAAAATAAATAGAGTTTATAATTCAGTTATCTTACTTGAATAGGAAAAAGTATGCAATGTTCATGCAACATAAATGCTTAATTTCACGTTAGCCAGAACACTGAAAATGTATCTGGCAATTCCTCTCTTCTGCCTCATTGATATTTAAAAAGTCAGGAAGAATACTCTATACTCTTCGCAACTTGCTGATTGCTTAGTATAATATATTCATCAAATAAGCACACACTTGGTTCAACACCAAAAGGCAAATCCAGCCAAAGAGGAGATATTAGAAGTTCTCTTTAAAAATGTTTATCAACGGTGCATATAAATTTTTTCCTGTTCCCTAACGTATCATCCTGATGAGTTGCTATACATAGGCATCTAGAGAACCACCCAAGAATAATGGATTAATTATATCTTGTACGAGGTCGTGTGTGTTCATGTTTGATTATAGTTTTATTTGAGTCACTCAAGAAGCACTGATGAATATCTTTTATATCTTCAGAGAAATGTAAAGATTAGTAGATGAACAAGGCATTGGCACTATTACTAAAGACTGACAATTTTGGAAAACTGTTTGAAACCAAGAGATTAGTTTGATAAGGTAATCCCAGCTGATTGTTTATTGTTTTTTTTATTTTTTAAGGTTTATTTATTTATTTTGAATGAGAGAGAAAGAGAACAAGGGAAGGGAAGAAAAGAGAAGAAGAAAGAGAATCCTAAGCTCTTTCTGAATCTGTCAGCACAGAGCCTGATGTAAGCCTCAAACTCTTGATCTGTGAGATCAAGACCTGAGCCAAAACCAAGAGTCAGATGTTTAACCGAAAGCCCCCTCCAAGCTTATTGTTTAAAACAGTTTGAGAAGTGTCCAAACAATGTTACTTAGTAGTTTAATGACTCGAAGACACCGTACTTTCTGAAACAAAATATATTTCATTTTAAAGGATCTAGTACTGTAATTTTATCCTTTAAACTTTTTCTCTTCCCCACGTGTTTTTAGGGTATATAAAAATCACAGGGACGCCTGGGTGGCTCAGTCAGTTGGGCATCTGGCTTCGGCTCAGGTCATGATCTCATGGTTGGTGGGTTCGAGCCTCGCGTCGGGCTCTGTGCTGACAGCTAGCTCAGAGCCTGGAGCGTGCTTCAGATTCTGTATCTCCCTCTCTGACCTTTCCCTGCTCACACTGTCTCTCTCTGTCTCTCAATAATAAATAAAAAAACATTTTAAAAAATTACAGAGAAGATTGAAATGATATGGTTTCTTCATTGTTTTATTATGTATATGCTTTTAGGTACCAGAAGAGTCCTTAGAAATGCTATTAAATCACCAGTTCTTTTTTTTAAATGTCTGTTTATTTATTTTTGAGAGAGAGAGAGAGAGAGAGAGAGAGAGCAGGGGAAGTGCAGAAAGAGAGGAAGAGAGAGAGAATCCCAAGCAGGCTCCATGCTGTCAGTGCAGAGGCCGACAGTGGTGGGGATTCATCTCACCATTCATGAAATCATGACCTGAGCTGAAATCAGAAGTAGGGTGCTTAACCCACTAAGCACCCCCAGGATCCCTCTCAGTTCTGTTTTTATCAAAATCCTGTATGTCCCCTTAAGCCTTATTTCACACTAACCATGTATTCTTTTTGTGTTATGTAGTGTTTTGGTTTCACTGACTATAATTGCTATTATTGTTGAATTTGCAAAGGGAGAATTGAGTAAAAATAGTGACCTGGAGTTACTTATTGTTATCTGTGCATTTAATTTTTTAAGGAGAAAAAAAAGAAAATCTATTTAGTAAGCACAAAACAACTTCTCATTCTTAGTTTATTATGAAGGAAGACAAGCTCCAAAAATGCTAAAAAATATTTGACAGGCTGGGATTTGAAAATCTTCCTCAAAGCTGTCACCAAATAGTAATTTTCATATCATTTCACTTACCAACATAACCAGAACAAGGCACACCTTCTGAATATTTCACATATTCTATGTCTAAAACTATGTATCCTTCTCTTCAAGAAACCTTGGGATGGACACATGATTTCTTTCCTGCAGAAATAACTGTCTAAATAAATGTGTTAAACTGGTGTACTCAAAGAAAGGTTTCCAACTGATACAAACGATTCTTCTAGCCGATAGGTTTGATTGCTCTCCTGTAGACAATTACAAGGCCACAAGGAGAAGCACATAGAATCTGGCTTCCAAACACAACCTGACTGAGAGCATGCTCAAATGTGACATCCTTTGATGGAGGACACCTAGGGTAAGAGTCTGCTAAAAGAGACCCGGGAAGAAAATAGCAATAGTGGTATTTAGAAACACGCACACATACACACAAGGCAACAAATAAGGGACACTGACTAAAATAGGAAACATGGATAAGTTTTGCGTAGAACCCTCGTCTCTTAGCCCATCTTATTTCTACATATAAATTCCTGAGTTCTCCATCTTCATCTCCTCTCTCTCCTTATTTTTCTCCATCTACTTAAGGTTTACTGCCTTGACTATGAAAGTGCTAAACGAGCCGTTGAAGTTGAAGATAAGCATGGTATGGAAAACAGGCTTTTCTCCCAACCATCATTTATCTTAGTCCATTGGATCTGTGAGAATTGGGTAAACGATGCAGAATATGCTTTTTATTGCTGTTGTTCCTCTGATTTACTTTGAGGTTGATATTTTATCCATTATAACCTGTTAGGTTATAAAGAAAAGAAGTAATAGGCCTCTTTCAATATTTTTTTTATAATTTAAACTACTGAAAAATTTCTCTATACACATGTAAAACAATATTTTGCTGAAGAAAACACTACTGTCTTACAGTTTCAATTGTATTCTGAGTAGTCTATATTTTGGGGTTTTCTATATGAATGTATTACTGTTGTTCTGCATCTATGATGTTCTTTACATTTTTTGTAAGGTGATATATTAATTTTTATTGATTTTCTTGTGTATAATTTAATGCAGTAAAACTCCATTTCAAAAACTAAAAAAGGCAAAAGATTACCCATGAATGATTAACTATGTGCTGAAACAGAATTTATTTTCCAGCCCATCACATAATTTATTTTACTATAATGAAAATTGGTCATTATCATCAACATCACTTTGAAATTGGGCTTTCATAAAATTGAACACTAATTATTTAGAGGTGAAAGTCCATTGTGATCAAATTCTGGTATGTCTCTTTTGTGTTAGGAAACTATGTAAGTTAATTCTTTAAATTTCATTTCTAACTTTTATTTCTATGCTGCAATTTAGAAGCCAAAAATGGGCATTGAAAATAGAATGAAAATTTCATATTTTCAAAAAATAAAATTCTGGTTAAAATCAAGTGGAAAAACACCAGAATAAAGAGTACATTTTGAGATTTTGTAAAGGGCTAAATCTGTAAAAATTCCTCAAGGTCTTGAGGTAAAGTAATAGATGACACCTTTGGCATTCTCTGAAGACACCTTATGTCTGGGGATATATGAAACCATCAAGTGAACAGGAGCCCCATGTGTCAGCTTAAATTAGCTGGCCATCACACTTTTTGGAGTTGTTGCTCATCATGAACTGACATTTTCCATCATTTGCAACTGACAGAAAAACAAAACAAAACCAAAAAAAAAAAATGACCTCAATACGTTGTCTTGTAGAACCACAGACCATGAAAATTCCAGCTGGTGCTGATCTGAACCAATGAGTGCAATAGGGATAAATGCCTTTATTTTAACTTTAATGGGATCCTTCGGTCATATGTAAAAAAAGCAGTTGTAAAGTTTTTAACAAAAGCTAGAGTGAAAAACAAGAAGGAAAGGTGATATTTCCAGGTAAAGGTGATATTTCCACACTCCAAATACACCCTTATTCAATAATTGCCATGTAGTGAGCACTCACTGGTGGTACTTCCATGTGGATACTTGGGATCTATTTTCAAGAGGGTGATTTTATAATAGAAAACATGAGAATTAACAACATTTATTTAATAAGGGCATAAAAATGATTATCCCACTATCATAAAGATCTATAATGCATTCTTGATTATTTCAGAAAAGTAATCATGTGTTTCAGAGCCAGAAAATTCCATAAAGATATATTGCTCTACATGTTCTTGTAACTTATTTTACCACTTAGGAAACAAAAACAGAAAAGTTATTGTGCAAGATATACATAATGTGATAATTATTGATGGTTCAACTGAGACCAATTTGCAAATGCCATAAATTCTCAACCAAGAGTTTTGTATCACAACATGTTACTGCTCTTCAGAAAATAAGCCTGTAAAATGGTTATAAGAAGTTAGCAAGAAAGCCATGTCTTTATACAATTAACAATAGAAGCCATACTGGGATTTTAAATGGAAGAATCTTTAAATGCATTTATCTATTCACCACTATAAACCATTGAATCATAGTAATTCCCTCCAAATTTCTATTCTTAATTCTTTTAGGCATGTTTATTTCTACATGATAACTAATGAAGTAACTAATGCTATACTGTCTTTGATTACCCATTTTGATTTTGATTAATGGATTTAAGTGCCATATTAATATTATCATGTCTGATTTTAAATTTTAAACTATTATTCATCCTTATAAATAATAATATCTTGGCATACATTATTTCATCTTTCTTTGACCTTGATATGTTTGTAAGAAAGTATTTTATAGAATGGTTGGAGGACTAAAATATATTCTTGGCATTATTTAGGCAATATATTATTTTCTTTTTAAAGATGTGTAAAATTTCAACAACTCATAAATTTATAAATGGCTTCCTATGGTATAGAAGTTATGATGAACTTTCTAAAAAATTTAGATATATGATGGTAAAATATGACCTGTCACACTGCATTGTATAGATTAAGGGAGAAAAGTTTCTGATAATTGTGTATGGAAATGTAATACTCAATAAGAAAAAAATTAATAAATACTTTTAATCTACAAATATACCTTATTTTGTATTTTTATGCATTTTTTGAATAGGACAAATGTTGAGATTGAATAAAAAAGGATGAAAACAAGGAAATAACTTTAACAGTTGCTTTTAACATGAAATATGTGCTCTTTTATTCTGAAACTGTCCTGATGTTTATTTATGGTGCTGTCCAGTTTACAGAAAGACATAAAACTTGCATAATACTGTAAAGTAAACAAAGTTTTCTTCAGGAGCTCTCACTATTACTGATTTAGATTTGAAAAAAAAATAATGTCTCTTTCTTTTGGTCAACTGCAGTATTGTGCTACTCAAGACTCCTTCACTCGACATTCCATTTGATTTGCCTTTTCCGTATCTTTAGCAATCTCTGAATGCCACACTTTTCCTCTTTGGGTATTGGCCAATAAGCAAGTGTAGCATAAAAAAGCAAAAACTTGAAGACCAGTTTGAGCACTACGCCTGACATATCTGAATTTGAGTATTTACTTTTAAGTCTTCCAGTTCTGAGATGTTAACCATTTTATTGTTATAAATCCCAGTTTCTTCATCTTTAAAATACGGGTAAAAATCATTGCCAGGCACAATTGTTGTGATAACTAAAACATTGTGTAATAATTGCATATACACAATTTCACCTATACGGGTAGCAGTGAGTTAATACGATTTCAAAATCTATAACCGTTCCATTACACCTGTGTGGCACATATTTGCCATATACCTGTCAACTTCCTCACTGCAAGCATAGGACGAGTTAATAATGTCAAAGTTGTCTTTTCTGTTAAGCTTCAATGCAATACTAGAATATTTTTCTGCAGCTGTATATTAGGGTTGTCTCAAAAAATGTCAAGAAAAATAAGATTAACATATGCATTTTATAATGCCAACATTCACCAAATTTTCTTTGGTGCTTCCTAAAGAAATATTAAATTTTAATGGAAAAATACAATATCTTATGTTTTTAATGGAAAAAGATAATATTTCTTAACCCCTCAGTCACTTTCCCCTCTTCCTAAGTAAATTTTTTATTTCATAATTTTTAAACTTCACAAATCTTTACGGCCACATGTTATGTGTTTATTATTATGTGTGAAGCAGGGCTCTTCGTAGAGATCAGAAAGCCTTTCTAAACAGTTTAAAGGGAAAAGTAAATGCATTTTTTTCATAATATAGAATACATGGAGTAGAGATGGCTTATGTAACACTGATTTTAGGATTTGAAGCAATGTCATTAGGCTTCTGGTTCTTTCTCTCTATTACCCACTTGTTTCCCACTTCTTCTAATGTGCATTCTCCCTTAGCAATGAACGTGTTTCTAAGAGAGTCCTAGGCTTTTATAATTTGTAAGGTCTGTGACCTCAGAAATGGGTTTTCATTTTCTCTAGCAGCTTTATAATATCTGAAAAGGGAACTTGACACTACGTAGGTCTTAAATCCCCTCCTGGACCAATCCCTGCATTCAGGCAGATAACATCCTGCTGGGCCTGCCAGTCACTCCTCTGGCTGACCCAACAAGAACAAGAAGACAGTTCACCATTCTCCCTCCAAATAAAGAAGTCCATTATTACCCAGTAAGAGGAAAAGATGACCACTTTTCAGTTTGCTTAAAAAGTTCACTAGTATTTTATTTTTCAAAAAAATGAAACATTTTTATTATGTAAAAAGGACCCTTGGGGAAATAGAAGCATTTATTTTACCAGTTTATCTGTGACTATTTCCTTTTCTCAATGTACATATCTCCTTTGTGGAATTGTCTTGCTCTCATAGTATATGTCCTTCCCTGTACCGCTAAAGGAATCTGGACAGTAATATAACCAGTTACAGATTCAGTTTGTTAAGTGTACAAGTTTAAATTATCTATATAAGTCAAATACAAAATATATTTGTAAATATAAGAATGTATACCCACAAACACACATGCATTCAATATTCAAAATGTATTCCTGCTTGGAAGAATATCCAATGGAAAAAAGACAGTCTCTTCAAAAAGGCTGTTGGGAAAACTGGGGAAAAAACATGCAAAAGAGTGAAACTGGACCACTTTATTACACCGTAAACAAAAGTAAGATCAAAATAGATTGAAGACTGACATATGAGACCAGAAACCGTTAAATTCCTAGAACACAGGTAGTAACCTCTTTGACACTGGCCATTGCAACTTCTTGCTAGATATGTTTCCTGAGGCAAGGGAAACAAAAGAAAAATGAACTATTGGGACTTCATCAATATTAAAAGCTTCTGCACAATGAACAAAACAATCAACAAAACTAAAAGGCAACCTACACATTGGGAAAATATACTTACAAATAAAATATCGAATAAAGGCTTAGTATCCAAAATGTAAATGAACTTATAAAACTCAACATCCCAAAAACAACAATAAAATCCAGTTTTAAAAAAAATGGGCAGAGATCATGAATAGATATTTTTCCAAAAAAGACATACAACATTAGGAAATAAAAATCAAAACTACAATGAGATATCACCTGACACAGTCAGAAAGGCTTACATCAACAACACAAGAAACAATAGGTGTTGGAAAGGATACAGACAAAAGGAAACCCTCCTAGACTATTGATGGGAATGTAAACTGGTGCAGCCACTCTGGAAAACAGTATGGAGGCTCCTCAAACAGTTAAAAATATAACTACCATAGTATCCTATAAGCGTATAAGTACATATAATATATACATCTATTCCTCAATTACCCTTTTATCTTTTGTGTGTATATATAAACATCTATTACTATTATATACATGTATACATACTCTACACCTATGTGTGTGTGTATATATATATATATATATATTCATTTATATACATCTATTACTCAGCCATAAAAAAGGAATAAAATCTTGCAATTTGCAATGGTGTGGGTGGAGCTAGATAGTATTATGCTAAGTGAAATAAGTCAGTCAAAAAATAAAAAGGCCATATTATTTCACTTACGTGTGAAATTTAAGAAACACATAATCATAGGGGAAAAAGAGAGAGGAAAAAATAGCAAGAAACAGACTCTTAAGTATAGAAAACAAATTGATAGTTACCAGAGTGAGGTGGGTAGGGAGACGTATTAAATAGGTGATGAGGGTGAAGGAAGGCATTTGGTGGGATGAGCACTGAGAGATGTGTGTAAGTGACGAATCACTAAATTGTACACCTGAAACTAATATTACACTGCACATTAACTAATTGGAATTTAAATAAAAAACTTTAAAAGTATATACTTCTGCCTATCTGAAATGATCGAAAGAGAGCAAGTAACTAAGATTCTGTTTAGGTGTTACCTCTGGAGACTTAGAGGTCTTATAAATAGTACTTTAATGTATTCCCCTAAAGCATAGAACCAAATTAGAAACAAAAAGTAAGGAAAATGGAAATTGAAATACCACCTCTTTTACTGATAAAGTGATATGGTGATATGACTACATCTTTAGGCAAATGGGCCAAAGTTAGGCAGACCTATTTCCCTGGTCACAAGCAGTATTGGTCAACTGAAGAACCTGGTCCTTTCAATGCAAGTAGGAGAGAACATGGCCTCTCTGACAGCAGAATCACTCATGGCCACTTCCTTCTGATCTTGCCAGTCAGGTCAATCATTTCCCTGGTCAAGAAAACAATGAAGTTGGAAACATTACTCTACTACATATCCTATAATATGGAATATGATGCCAATAGAAAGTAGGTTCTCTCCTGGGGTGCCTCAGTTAAACTGTCCCACTCTTGATTTTGGTTCAGGTCATGATCTGTAATTTGCAAGGTTGGGCCCCACACTGCGCTCTGCACTGACAGCATGGAGCCTGCTTGGGATTCTCTCTCTCCTTCTCTTTCTCAGTCCCTTCCTGGTTCATGGCTCATGGTCTCAACCTCTCTCTCTCTCTCTCTCTCTCTCTCTCTCTCTCTCTATATATATATATATATATATATATATATATATATATATATATCCCTCTCTCAAAATAAATACATAAATATTAGAAAAATAAGAAAGTAGGTCCTCTCTGAATATTACCAGTTATGGAATGGATGTTGCCATTACGAATATTACAGTTTGTCGTTGTCATCTACTTCAAAACTCTCATTATGTAGCTTATAAGTCTCAAGCCCAGAGAAGTTCAGGGATTGATGTTTAAAGTAGCAAAGGTAATAAGAAATTTGAACTAAAATTTGAGTTTTTCCTCACTCCTTTTAGTAATTGATTTATTTAGGAAGTAGTTATACATGCTAGGAAACAAATTGTACCACATGGATAAAATAATTATTCAAAGCACACAGTGCTCTGACTTCACAATTATTATGGGTTAGAAGAGGATACTCTATCTAAAGCAAGCAGGGTGATTGAAATATACTCTCAAAATGTGATAAAGAAAGATTTTCTGTAGTTAAAAATTTGAAACTCGTTTCAGAGGAGACTCCTGAAACACCTTATCTCAGCTAAGGGCTGAGGTGAACTGAGAAGGTGAGATAAGTAGGGATGGGGTTGGGGACAATCACAAGAGAACATGACACATGTGAAGACTGAAATGAAGTAAAATTTGTCTATAATAGTGAGACACGAAAAGCAGATAATGTATGACAAGAGTTGGAAAAGTAAAAATAACTGTTCATTTACTGTTGATCCTATCAGGTTGTCTCTCTAAGGGTCTTTTTATTGGAAAATATGAAACAAAAATATCAAACAGGACACAGGAGCACATTCTGCAAATTCATGAAATCCATGAAATCCCAACTACGTGAACAGAAGCCAAAGTAAGTTTATGAAGAAAAAACAGTCATACAGGAATGGTGAGGTGGTTTTTATCAGTGAGAGAGGTGAATACCAAGACGGTAAGGAAAGAAAGTGAGTGAAAGAGACAAAGAGAAAGAGATCAAAAGATAAACCGGTATATGTTTATACAGCCATATATACTTTCAAATTAATGACACTAATAGTTTTAAATAAAAATTTTGACATTAATATTTCCTTGGAATACTTATTTTCTGCATGGCTCTAACTGGCAGTAAATTCCAGTACATGATTTCCTTGGAGAAGCTGTCATTTTTCTTTTCATTTGAATAGGAGGTCAATCTTTCAATATTTCTATTGTTTAATAATCAAGAGGGTGGATGCAAACTCGCTATGATTAATGGGTTTTAACAACACTTTAATTATGTTGTCTAACTTGAAACTTTATTCCATCATTCAACCAGGTATTGTGGTTCACACTTCTCAGATAGGACTTGAAGGTCAGAATAGGTTAGATGAAGGACAGTGAGAAAAAGATTTATATCTCCTTCTTGAATTTGACTCCAGTCCTGATTAATGGTAACTGAAGCCAAATTCTAA
This sequence comes from Helogale parvula, assembly GCA_004023845.1. Classification (NCBI taxonomy): domain Eukaryota; kingdom Metazoa; phylum Chordata; class Mammalia; order Carnivora; family Herpestidae; genus Helogale; species Helogale parvula. Next base: position 19,296 of record PJEM01005594.1, read on the forward strand.
AGGTTGCAAAGTGGCACAGGATTCCTAATCTTTAGCGTGGGACACAGGTTCTTTATGATCTGAACACAGGGCATATTTCCAATCTTATCTTTTACACTTACAGACACAATGCAACATAATCCCTGAACCCACAAGGTACCTCAAGCCTCTGTGTGGCTTTATCACATGGGTCCTTCTGCTCCCCCCACCCACCTGCCTCAGACTCAGTTCAGAGACCAGCGTCTCTTAAAATAATACTTAACCCTCTAGACAGAGTTTTCTATCCCTTCCTTTCTGTTTCCACAAAATACACCATACTTTTTTTTATTTTAGAGAGAGAGAGAGAGAACATTTGAGCAGAGGAGAAGAGCAGAAGGAGAAAGAAAGAGAAAGAGAGAAAGACTTTTTTTAAAGAAAAAATTTTAAGTTTCATTTATTTATTTTGAGAGAGACAGAGACAGTGAAAGCAGGAAGGAGTGCAGAGAGAGAGAGAGAGAGAGAGAGAGAGAGAGAGAATCCCAAGGAGGCTCTGAACTGCCAGCACAGGACCAGATGTGGGGCTCAAATTTGCAAACTGTGAGTTCATGACCTGATCTGAAACCAACAGTTGGATGCTCAACCAACTGAATCACCCAGGTGCCCTAAAGAGAGTGAGAGAGAGAGAGAGAGAGAGAGAGAGAGAGAGAGAACGGCCTTAAGTAGGCTCCATTCTCTACATGGAGCCTAATGTGGGGCTTATTTCACGACCCTGCAATTGTGACCTGACCTGAAATCGAGAGTCAGTCGCTCCACTGATTGAAACACCCAGGTGCCCTTTTTATCATTCTTAATATTCATACAATCTGGTTAATTTAAAAAATACACATATTACATAACACTCTGTAAAGGTACATAGTTTGACCAACTATGTGTATATTTTCAGAATCCAACTTTGAGGATTTAGGGAGTTACTATCATGCAGTGGTCTGATCCCTGTAGCTTGAATAAACAAATGAATGAATAAAAAAAATCAAAGAAGTATGTAGTGAGAATTAAAAGTATCAGATTGCAAGCTGAGAGAGTGTGAGGTAATGGTCACAGATTGGAATGTCTGTGTGTATTTGTCACACACAGCAGTATAGCCCCAGAGACTTACAGCTCACAGAAAGCTGAGTTGAAGATAACGAGAGTGGAAGAGGTCAATTATTTGTGGAGTTAAGATGTCTTCATGGATATTACAGTCACATTTAATGATAGCAGGAGATATAAAATTGAGGGAAACTGTGAGCTAGATTCTATTTCCCTTTGGTTAATCATACAGGATAAAAAAATAATTTAGAAAAAAATGCCAATGTCAAGATTAAGAGAAATATCTTAAGATTTCCTCACTTAAATAAGTGTCTTCTTTGAATGAATAGGCCCCAAGTAGATGTTTATCTTTCCTGCAGAATGCAATCTCCCACAGGTGGCTAATCAATACACAGGTACAGCAATCCTTTTATGGAGCTTACACAGGAGCACGGCTTAGCTTAAGATCCAACTGACATTTTGGAGCCCTGCTAGGGATTTAATATCAGACTCTCTGGATCCATTTTTCCTTGTAATATAAAAATTACTCAGGTCTACCAATGGGCAAGATAAAGCTAAAATACTAAATCTTTCCTCACACGCAGTGCTGTAAACATGCTTCCTTGCATTTTTGTCAGAAAAGAACAGATGCTCTAGGAGGGCAGGGTCAATATAAAATCGTAATTTATGAAATAACCTATCTGTAGTTTATACCACAAATATTACTTGTAACACAGTGAACACAGGCTTTTCTGCCTCTGCCTAAGAGGCAGTGTGACTTAGGTATTTTGTTGAATATGTGTGCAAGCCTTTAATTGTTACTCTATCTGCCAGGAATAATAATACTAAATTTTTACTCAAGATTTTAAGAGAATATGTGAATTAGTTTTTCCATATCTTAAAAAGTATAGTTTCATTCTAAATCACCTTGGAGTTTCACGACTTCTTGCCATTTTGAAAGATGGTTTCAATATCCCAGGGGTTATGTTAGGCTTCACACTTCTTCCATCTCTTCTTTTTTTTATTTTTTCTTTTTGTTTATTTTTTAGAGGGGGAAGGAGCAGAGAGTGGGAAACAAAGGATCCCATGCATGCTCTGCACCTGCTGCTGACAATGCAGAGCCTAATCCAGGGCTTGAACTCACAAATTCTGAGATCATGATCTGAGCCAAAATCAAAGGTCACTTAACCAACTGAGCCACCCAGGCACCCCTCCTCTATCTCTTCTAATACATCCTATCATCTTAGCTCCACCTGAGATAATGTATTAACTCCAGCTACTTTGTTACACCCTCATAAATTCAGTCCTTGAGCAGGAGTGTATAAAATATTGAGCACTGTTCTTATCATGTAGTAAGTATGAAATAAATTAAATGTAGTTAGTTACAAATTCATCTACTTAACTTCTTGGTCTCCCATTAACAATACAAGGAAAAGAAGACATTAGAACTACTTTTTATTTAAAAATGTGTTGAATCAAGTTTTAATTACTCTATTAACAATCAGTTTTCTTCTGTTAGGGTAACTTTTTGGGGATTCACCCTTCTAGTATTCTTTCTCTCATGTAAAACAGTTTTGTTTTGCCTAATGTCTAATGTCAGCAGACAGTTGATTCATATAGTTCATCCATTTCTATAGTTGTCCACAGTGGTAGGGCTGGTTTAGTATTAGTTACTCTATTCTAGCTAGAATCAGAAATTCCACATCTTGTGTTTTCTCCTCTTCCAGGATTGTCTTTACTCTCATCTCTTTTGAATGATCCCTTGTTGTCTTTTTATATAAAGTATAAACTCAAGTATATATTCCTGAGTGAAAACATGAGAACTATCCCAGTGAGATAGCCAGTTTCTCCTTAGATTTCCTCAGTATTTTATTCATGGGTCTATAAGTTTATATTACACAATTATCAATTTAGCACTCTCTATTCTACCATTACACTGTGAGGATGAGTTCTCTTAGGGCAAGAACTATAAATTGCCTACCTTTCCAAGTATCCGAGCTCATGGTACATAATAAGTGTAATAAATAAATGGAGGAAGTAGATGGAATCTAGCTTGTTTCTCTTTGACATTTTCAGCTATCATCAAGTATCAATAAGAAAGTAAATCCAAACATATAACCCTGACAACTTAAGTCTTATACTAGTATTTTTATGAAAACAAAGTAATTACATTCTACAGATGACATTAAATATTATAAATGTGTTTGTATGTATACACACACATAAGGAGAGAGAGAGAGAGAGAAGGGGAGAAAGACAATTTCATAGTAAGCCAGTTCTTTTCTAAGCCGGTCTTATTTTTTGTTTATATACAGATAGCGTGTGGATTTGTAAATTTTCACATTCTTTTTTTTTTAAAAATGTTTTATTTATTTTTGATAGAGAGAGAGACAGAGCACGAGAGGGGGAGGGGCAGAGAGAGGAGGAGACACAGAACTGGAAACAGGCTCCAGGCTCTGAGCCAGCTGTCAGCACAGAGCCTGACACGGGGCTCGAACCCACAAACGTGAGATCTGACCTGAGCCGAAGTCGGAGGCTTAACCGACTGAGCCACCCAGGCGCCCCACATTCTTTACTGTCTGCCTATCTTCTAAAATTCAACATAGGTGCCATTTCACACAGAAACCACCAAATACACACACACGCACGTGTGCACACACACACACACACACACACACACCGCCACCATCATCATTGTTAGTATATCAACACTCTGAGAATTCTTTCAAGTTTGTATTTTATAATTATGATACATATATACTTATATACAAATATTTTATCCTTATATATTTTCTATTTTACTTCAATATCTTTATCACCAGTTTTTTAAATTTATTTCTTAATTTTTTAATTTTTATTTTTGAGAGAGAGAGAGAGAGAGAGAGAGCGAGCACGTGCAAGCAGGTGAGGGGCAGAAAGAAAGGGAGACACAGAATCGGAAGCAGGCTCCAGGCTTTGAGCTGGCAGCACAGAGCCCGACGCGGGGCTCGAACCCACAGACTGTGAGATCATGACTGAGCAAGTTGGATGCTTAACCCACTGAGCCACTCAGGAGCTCCAATCACCAGTTTTTTTAATTCCTTGGGGGAAAGAAATTGTGTCTTGCCAATTCTTTGATTCTCAGGCTCTATGCTAGTGCCTGACATACAATAGGCAACCAACAACAAAAATGTTTGGTCAATAACTGTTCCTTATTAACTTAACATACTGCTTTATGATTTTGCTCTCCCTAGTGTTTGTCATAGCACATTCTTTCTATCCTTGTTTCATGTCAGTTTTTCTAGGGTTATGAGTTTTATTTAGGGATTCTCTGATAGTCATTTTTATAGTTTTTCCAAGAATTATTAACCGCTTTTCTCTTTTTTTCTCTCCAGTCTTAATATTCAAATATAATGCATGTAATTCAAGATTGTTTTTGAAATATGATTTCTTATTGCCTTCACTGTCTTTTTTCTATTAAATCATCTAAGCCATTCCATGCTAGTTTGCCTCAAGGAAAATATGCCATAAAATAGAGCACATAAAAATGGGAGTCCATTCCTGGATTTTAATTTCCTAAACCCCAGTCACCTAAGGGAATATAAAAGAGCCATAGCAGAGACAAAATATTTATCAGGAAGCAGAATTAGTACAAGCAATACTTTCTTTCTTGCTTCCTTCCAAGGAAAGGACTCTTCTAGGCTTAACAAAGCAAAGGAATTCAGTGGTAAAGCAAGAAGGAATGGGATTCCAAGGAAAGGGAGTCTGCAACCACTTCTTATAGGATTGAAAAATTTTATAGAAAAACACAATATTAATTGACTGCCTGGGTAGAACCAGGAGATAAAAGCTGGCAAGACTCCAATGAAGAATTGTCTATATAATGTATGTAAGCAGGTTGATCTTTATAAATGGTGTTTTCTATTTGTTAGACTGTTCAGGAGGCAAAATGATTCAAACACAGCTAGTTGGAGCAAGGTAATAGTCAAGGTACCTACAATCCTATAAGAGCTAAAATAACAGATAATAAAGAACATCTTTACAGGATTTTGGGTAGATCAATGGTTAGTGACTAGGGACTATTATGGATATCTTAGTGGAAATATGACAGTGTGCATACTTGACTTAGAAAACAAGATTTACTATCTGTCCTTACTAATCCCATGACATAGTCTGACCATCCAGAAGTAACACTAAGAGAAAAAAAATGTTCTCAAATTAAAAATCTTTTTCCACCATGGCAGCGGAATGAGGATTAAAGATGAGTTTTGAAGTAAGATTTCTACTCACCACATATACAAATTAGTTTTTTTTGCAACTTAACCAAATGAGGTATCAAGATGAAAGAACGTTTATGCATTGTTTCATTTCAGCATAAACAGATAAAACCACATATTCAAAACAAAGATAAAGGAGTCCCTTGAGAATCCTATGGTTGGCAGTCTGTGTTTAAATCTGAAATATTGGGCATCACTACATTTTTATAGTTATAATAATGGCCAAAAATGGCTTAGTTAACTCCAAATTGTCTCATCATAAGTCTCTGTAGTAAGACTGGAAAGAAATATTTAATTATGAAGAAAAAAGAAGTTCAGGATTTCACTGTTTCAGTGAAATAATTATCTAGATCATGATAGATGCCAGGTTTTCTAAGAACAATCCTTTCCTACTATGTGATTTTATAAATATTATCATTTTCTTCTAATCAAGTAACACAATAAACGCGCTATGTATCATTATCCCAAATACTCCGAGCATCAGCAAATCACAAAGAACAACATACTCCTATTAGTTCCAAGGTCGCATTTGCCTTCTTTGCTTCCTCAAAGGAGTGAAAGAAGTTAGGCCTTTTTATGCAATTAGGCTGTGCCTAAAGGACAGTGTTATATGCATTTTTAATTTTTTATGTTTACTTATTTTTGAGAGACAGAGAGACAGACTGTGAGCAGAAGAGAGGCAGAAATAGAGGGAGACAGAATCTGAAGCAGGCTCCAGGCTCTGAGCTGTCAGCACAGAGCCCAAAGCAGGGCTGGAACCCAAAGACTGTGAGATCATGACCTGAGCCGAAGTACCAGGCTCAACCGACTGAGTCACCCAGGTGTCATTGATATGCATTCTTACACTAGCTTAAACATTCCCTTGAAACTTTGCCACTGCTTAGCAGTGGCAAACCAAGGTACCACTGCAGTCACTGCCATTATCCTGTTGTTTCAACTTTCAGCCACATTCATTGCCCTTATTTTTGCTAAAATTAAGCTCTGCTATGAGTTTTCCTATCTCCTGACTCCCAGATTTCACTCTGGAGGGTATTGACGAGAACTTTGTTCTTTTGAGAAAATGTAATTCAAGGGTTCTCAGTCCATCTTCATAATTTTACCCTATTTTATCATGCTCCGATCTCTCACTCACCATAACCTATGCCTCTATATGTCTGCACATTATTTGTGGGAGTGATTTAGATTATTTTTGGTGAAGGATATTTAACCTTTATGCATCTCAATTGATATAGATATACATGGTAAAGATGAAGAGGAAATAACAATTAATATAAGATAGATAATAATATATTCTAGCTCTAACCAAACCAATGAACTTTATTGTCTGATTTAACTGTCCTTTGTTACACTCACAAATATATAAAATATATTATGAGTATAATTCATTCCAATTTCAATTTACTTCACTTCTATTAAAAAGAATTGGTCAAACAATATATCATTAAAACTGAATTGAGGTAAAAGTTGAGAATATTGAAAATAAGAATTGATAACCGCCTGTATGTAATATTAAAAGATAGAAAATAAGTTTATTTCTGAATCTCTGGGATCTTCACTAACCCAAGCAATGTACAAATTTAAATCTCATATGTATTTCAACCCTGAAATAATGAGTAGGGGAGGGGCAAAGAGAAAGGGAAACACAAAATCTGAAGCAGATTTCAGACTCCAAGCTGTCATCGCAGAGCCTGATGTGGGGCTTGAACTCACGAACTGTAAGATCATGACCTGAGCTGAAGTCAGACCATTAATTGACTGAGCCACTCAGGTGCCCCTTTAAACTTGTTTTAAAGTTATAGATGATAGATAGATAGATAGATAGATAGATGATATATATATATAAATATAGCTATAGATATTAAAAATCTTCTGTATATAAAGTATGGTCTTTAAAAACTAGTTGACAAGTTTCATATGTTTTAGTTCGTATTCTGGCATTTGGGTGACAAATTTATTTCAGGTTAGCATAAGTTAGCAAGAAACAAATAGATTTGAATTTTCTTAACAAAGTCTCCCAAGATTCATATATCTTGCTTCTTTGGCTATATCTGAATGTTAGTGACTTTTAATGTATGTTCTGAGTTATTCTTTCTGTACCTTTTCCCAAAATTCACCTAACTTGTGGTGTTCACCATGACTGTGCGTTTAGCTTACCACCTGAATCTGATTCTTGATTGCTACTTCAATGTCCCAACCCTTATGATGACATAGAGTGGAATATTTGTGCATGTTATATTTTGAAACTGTAAAAGACAAAACAACCTCCTCTACCAACAATATTCTTCTAGGATAACAGTAGTGAGGTATTCATAAAGATAAATTATATGAAGGTTCAAATTCTGTAAAGTTATTATTTATTTACATAACAATACATTTAATATAATAAACTATATTATTATTATTATTACATTTCAAGTTACCTATACACTAAAGCTTCAATATAACAATTCAGTGCATTTGATGTTGTTGCTTATTGCTCTGTCTGAAACCAGATACTTTTATTATTAGTTAATAATTAAGTTGATTTATGCTATAATTCTTAACTTAGATATACGGTAAAATATTCTTCTGTTCAATACATTCTTATTTGGTAAACAGTATTGTTTTCTGTTTTTGTTTTGTTTTTTTGCTTCATTTTGTACCTCAATCTCAGAGATTTGAACATCTTTCACATTAGAAATATTTTGAGTTAATTCTGGGCACCAGAAGCTAAAAGTAGCTCTCAACTCCTTGTCCGAACTTTCAGCAAACCTATGCCAAAGGCCACTGCCTTGAAGTCGCTAATTTTCTCTGTGGCTGCTCTGCAGACTTGTCCTGTGACACTGAAGTCACTTTTATATTCATGGTCTTGCCATTCAAGGAACTCACAAGTATTCCTTTGTCACATAAGGCAGCATCACAAATGTGTATAATTATTAATTCTTCCTCAGGAAGCACTCATAGTTTATAGTCACCCATGATAGAGACAATGTTGAACATCAGAATTTGCCCCTGACTCTCCCTTAGGAAAGTCTAACACTTATCTTTCTGGTGTCCTCAAGCTTTAGGACATTCTTTAAGTCTTTTCCCACGGAAAATTTTGAAAGACTCAAGGCTTCAATAGTGTCATATGCTTATTATGGGTAAAAGATACATTATTGTATATTCCAAATGCAATAGATAATATGGAATTATTTAGGCTTAAAATGAGAAAACATTTTGGTACCAATTTTCTTTTACATTTATATGAAGCACAAAGTACAAGTACCTGAATTCAGAACGCTTCTTTTATTTAGTTTGTAAAGTTACATAGTTTTTCTTAATGTGAATTTACACATTACGACTTTTTCTTTGAAGTAAACTAAAGATAAACAATAACTTGGTCAGTTTCAAGAACAATAGAATTGTGCCCTGGATCTCAGCTTCAGATTTGCACTGTCATATACTCACAGGCTTTATACTGTCATATACTCTCAGGTTAACAAAGATCAGCCAGTTGAATCCATAAATAGGATTTCCGTCCATATCATTGCAAATACACTGTCAAAGAATGTTTGTAACGATCCTCTTTAGTAAATCAGTACAGATAAACAATGAGGCATCTGCTATTCTCTTTCTCAATTCTATTTATCGTCACTCTCTTGCTTCCTGAGCTATAGCATTAAATCAAAAGCCAGACTCATTGAGTCATTTTAGCAACTAAAAAAAAAAAAAAGATCCCCAAATTTGGATTCAATTTTATTTAACATATACTCAGAATTTTGATTTGTGATATATATTTAGGCATACATTGACTTTGATCTATCAAGTAAAAATATATTCTGATGGATATTACATACCAATTTATATAGGTTTCAGAAAAAATTGTATTTTAAGATGGGCTGGATAATAGGGCATTAAAAATGAATTTTAAGTTTTGTTTAGACAAACAATATTAGCACTAAGGCTTATTTCTGTACTGACAAAAATGACATAGACTAAATAATTGAATGATGATGTGTATGCAGTGTATATGACAAAATTGTCCCCCATTTGTGTCAGTAATATTGTCTGAGGTGTAACTTAAATAGGATGACACACGAAAAAGGTATCTGCCAAAAATTCAAGAATGTGCTAGCCAAAAAAAGAAGTTCCTAGTGTATTATTGAATTATTTATTCAGTGCATATGATTAAGATGATAACCTAGTAACTACAGTAGAATATAGTCAAATATAAAATTTCTACTATACTATAGTAAAATATAACAACTACAACAAAAATGCCATGATCTTAAGGCAAAAATAAATAAATAGATGTGTTGAGTTTATACATGATTTTATTTTCTCAAGAAAAGCTAAGTGTGATTTCAAGATATGTACTAAGTTTTAAAACATAATTTTAACATCTGCAGTAACCCTCCCCGGCCGCTCTGGCCTGTGCCGGAAAGCCGGCTAGGGTTCTTTACCTGAGGGAAGAGAAGGGAAAAGGGAAAAGGGAAAAGGGGGGCGTATGGAAATAAATACAACACTCACGGTTTCTGGTTGTGCGGAGAGAAAGAGAGCGAGTTTATTAAGAGGGCTGATATATATACATCTCAGGGCGGAGAGATCAAAGTATTTGACATACGTCAGAATACCAGGTAGAGGAAACGCCCCCATCTGCCTTCAGCAAGGCTGGGAGGCAGAGAATTAACACTGAATGGTATTGATCTTATGCATCTAGGCCTTCTGGTCTATCTCAGCATGACTGTCGCCAACTTCCAGATGCAAATCTTGTTTACTGCTCACTCTGCCGAGTGAATAATCCTTGCCTTGAGGCAGACAGAAACATGGCGGTCCCCGACAAACATCTATATAATTATTAAAATTTTCTCTTATTCTTAATAGAAATGAGTTTATGGAAAGAATTTTGTAAGTCTTAAATAAAGTAGTTAAACAAAATAATTTCAGAACTTAAAGTCATTTTGGCTCTTATAATAAAAGCCTACATATATATATATATATATATATATATATATATATATATATATAATTTTAATACCTTTAGTTATGTGGTACAATAAACATTTATATGATATGAAATAAAATGTTTTCCTTTTAAAAATAAATAAATATGAATACTTCTAAGTAAATTATAAGAGACTTTAACTCTATAATTCAACAAACATGTTTGACACGCGCAACGAACATCACTATTGTGACGCCCACTCAAAGGTCGAGGAACCTGTAAGGCAGCTATGATTCCAAGGTGTTTGATTCCAGGTACAGAGATCAGGGAAAACAACAAAAACAGTAAAATGAAAAACCCAGAAACCATAATTATGTTTCTTAGAATGGTATCGAGAGGTCTATAATTTTTTTTTAATGGCCTCAAGTTCTTTGACCCTCCTTTTATCTAGAAGTAGGATGTTATTGTCTGCCTCTTGAATATCAACTGGCCTTAGATTACGGTTAGCAAGGCTGCAATGCATAACTTCTGCAACAAGGCAAAACACACTATTCACCTTCTACTTTGCTGCCACACTCCCTCTTGGAGTGGTGTAAGGTCTGATTATCCTGAGGATAGCATCTTTGAGGAAGTCGCCAGCACATGAAGTGCTCTCATGTCAACAGTCTCAACTGAGCCCGATCTTTGAGCTTTCTAAGCTCAGGCTGTAGACAAGCAAATAAAATCATGTCAAAATGATTCTAGCCCCACCTTTTGAATCATTTTTAGTCATTCAGATCTCCATCCTGAGGCCCCAGACATTGAGAAACAGAGATAAGCCATATTCATGGTGCATTGTCATAATTCTTCACCCACAAAAACCACAATTTTGTTTTTTTATGCCAGTAAGTATGTAGATGTTTGTTATGCATTAGAAACATGGAAAAAGAGTTCAAATGAATGAGGGATACCAACTAATTTGAGGAAGTCCCGAAAGACGTTATGAACACAGTTACCCAAATTTGTCATCTATAGTTTCTGTTGAAGAATATTTAGTAGTGGAAATAGAAAGCGATCAGTGCAAGAGGACAGAACACTTTCACCGAAACCTCAGCAATCCAGTCTAACTACAAGGCAGGACACATGTAGATACTAGTGAAAAATCAGGTCAGGATAGTAGATTGCAACAAAGCTATTAAGGACTTTGATAGCGGGAGTCTGGAATTAATGTAGTATGCAGTGGAATGTCACAAGAGATATGTGAGTAGTGAGTAAGGATACTAAACACACACCCACATATTTACATATATCTCTATAAGTGTATCTATATATTTAACAAAATATAAATGCACATATGGCATACTTATATATAAAATACATATATATAAATATGCATCACATTAAGTAAAACTAGAAAACTAATAACATAATGTTTAAATACTCCAGTTAAAGTATGTTAATATATAAATTTTACTGTGTTGGTTTCACGACTAAATTTTAAACAATAGATTTATTTTTATTTTTTTATTTTGCCATTTTCAACTTTATTAGTATGCATATATTTAAGCTTTTTTTAGTATTTGACCAAATCAATTTTTTATAGCTGAGACATAAAATTAGTTATGTAAGAATGATTTTATATTCCACCACTTTATTCTAAATATTTTCTAAATAATATGACCATATAAATTGTAAGTAGGACTTTAAAAATATGCAGCACAAATTCAGGCACCTGAATTAAACATTAGATTACATGGCTATTTGCTTCTTTTGGTTTCCCATGCGTAAGTAACAGGAGAGCATTGTTAAAATTTTCTTATAAAAAGTTTGACAAAAGCTAATAGATCAGTTATTTCATCATGTAAACAAAGGTTAAGCTTGACAAAACATTGTTATAGTCTCTAGATCCAAGGAATTTTTTTCAGTTTTTAGAGAAATAAAAATGTGTTCATTCCTTAGTTTCCTGGATATAGTCCACCATCCCGGAAGCACTAAATATAACAGAAATGCAGTCTTGTTTATAATTATGCTGAAAAACACGTAACAATAGCAACAGAGAAAGTTATTTGAGATCAAAAAGAAATCTTTAAGAATATAACTTTATTGTATTTTTAAGAAATTATGCTTTTTATTTATTTTTGAGAGGCAGAAAGACAGCGTGAGCAGGGGAGAGTCAGAGAGAGGGGGAGATACAAAATCTGAAAACAGGCTCCAAGCTCTGAGCTAGCTGTCAGCACAGAGCCCGACGCAGGGCTCGAACCCACCTGAGACCATGACCTGAGCCAAAGCCAGACGCTTAACTGACTGAGCCACCTGGGTGTTTCTAAGGAATATAACTTTAAAAATCTAAGACTTTCATTTTAATATAATTTATTAAATTCCTTTAAAATGTTTAATGTTTATTTATTCTTTGAGAGAGGGCGGAGGGAGGGAGAGAGAGAAAGAGAGAGAGAGAGAGTGAGCGAGAAGGGGAGGCGCAGAGAGAGGGAGACACAGAATCTGAAGCTGACTCAGGTACTGAGCTGTCAGCCCAGAGCCCGAAGGGGGCTATAAGTCATAAGATCATGACCTGAGGTGAAGTCGGTCCCTCAACCAACTTAGCCACCCAGGCACCCCGAATTTACTAAATTCTCAGCATTTTAATTTTATGCATTTCCACAAATGGCCCATAAATTTATAAATAATAGCATACATCTTGTTAGATTTTAAATTTTTGTATGTTTAATTTCTTTCCTTATAATGAATTGTTTATGGACAGCAATTTTGTCATCTTCAGTATTATATCCTCGGAATCATGTTACATCATTATTAAAGTTATAAACGCGTATGTACTATTCAACTTCCAATGCAATGTGATTTTAAAGATTGAGAAAGATTGAGAAAAATCTCTCATTTCTGTATTTCTTCTCTGCCTTCACTGTAGGCTTGACATTTCAGGAATCTTTGTATTTATCTTAAGCATTTAATGCATTTAATGTCCATGGGGACACAGATGATTCACCTTTTTCATTTTAATTTCCAGTGTGTAAGGTGGTGATTTACAAATGTGAATTAATATTTGTTGCAAAAATGGATGCATGGATGAATGAATAAATAAACGAATGACTTTATACTTTCCCTCTTATCATTTTGCCATGTTTAATATAAAAGGATTTGCAATTGCCATGAATTGCACATTGAGATATTAAAAAATAAAGCCTAAATATGAGTTAAATTTGAATAATATTAAAATAATTTTTAAATAAAAATGCATTTATTAATAATGCATGGACAGAGAAACATTGTATGGAGACCTTGACTGTGGGTTCACTTTAAGTAGGTTGATAGGATTATAAATGTAAGGAAAAAACTGATCTGTGTTAATTGATGCCTAAGTACTTAGTATGGTGTTTGGTATCTTCTAAAAAATTGTTACTTTAGGTGGTAAATAATAGTATTTCTATTTGACAGGTAAGGAAGTTTTAATAAAACCAAGATTTCAAACACATTTCTATGATATGGTTCTTTGTTAAACCACATATTCAATCATACACAATTTAAATTTTATAAATTGCTATTCCTTCAGAAACAATGCTGATTCTTCTCAGTCATGCTGGAATGTCCCGGAAACTCTTCTGTAGAAATCTTTATCTGACCAACCAGAGGAACTCAATACAAAGGTAATCTATCTTTATTTTTGGAAGGATTTTATACTTCAGCTTCTTAGCTCTTATTTTATATTCTGTTTCAGTTTTATTATTGCTCAAAACTGATCTCATTGATTTACTTAACTAATTAGTATTTTCAACTACTCAATCTGTAGAAAAATGAAAGCAAATAAGACATTAATACCGGAAAAGAATAGCTACTACTTACAGAATAAAATATAATTTAAAAAAATTTTTTTAAGTTTATTTATTTTGAGAGACACAGAGTGTGAGCGGGGGAGAGGCAGAGAGAGAGGGAGACACAGATTCATAAGCAGGCTCCAGATTCTGAGCTGTCAGTGCAGAGCCTGACACGGGGCTTGAATCCATGAACCATGAGATCATGACCCAAACTGAAGTCGGAGCTTAACCAACTGACCCGCCCAGGTGCCCCAATAAAATATAATTCTTAAGTAAGCTAGTGGGAAAATGGTTTAGTATTTTTTAAAAAAATTACTATACTTAACAAAAATTTGAATTAAGATATTACAACTCTTCATAATTAGATAAGAGGTATTTTAAAACTAATTGAAAATTAATAAATATCTTCAAGACTATCCATTAATTGTAGTACAAACCTTATTTTAAATTGGTCCAAACTAATATGAAAACAGGAATAAAGAAAACTGTACTTTTGTCATCGAATGGCATAAAGAAAAAAAAAACTATAGCACATGGTTATTTTGAAATAATTCAGTTAAAAATCATCCTGATAGTATAAGGGCACTTAAAAAGAAAGCTAATAAATTGTGTAGATATTTTTTTCTCGTTTTAGAGAGAGAAAGAGAGAGAGAGCATGGGTGGGGGAGAGGTGGAAAGGGAGAGAGACAGAAACTTAAGCAGGTTCTGTGCTGAACAATGCAAGGCTTGATCCTATGGCCCAGGTCTCATGAATTGATCCAAAATCAAGAGTCGTATGCTCAATCAACTGAGCCATCCAGATGCCCCTTGAGTAGATATCTTTGTCATTTTTGCGACAATATGGCCACAAAATTAGATTTTATAAAAAGATCAGCCTGGACTATTATATTGGACCATTAGTTACTATGACCTTAGAAATAGTAGGACAGATAATTTTTTATCCAGATATTTCCAGTGTTATATGAATGTAATTGGTCACATGAAATCTTAAAATTTGTTGTAACTTACATTTTTTTGCCAATGAAAAAATGTTTATTAGTACCAGAGGTAACTTTCTATTTAGATTAAAAACAATGTTTTCTGAGCATAAGAGATGAAAGCCCTACTGAAATTAAATAAAATTATCATGAAATAAACAATTTAACATATCAATAAGATTTATGCAAATAGTATTGGTTTCATTTTATCTTTAAATATTTTTAAGTTTTGCATTACATAACTTAGGGTTATTAAAATCTGAAATAAATATTGATAATATGACATTGTAAAAGTTAGATATCTAGCATTTCTTTTGAACTGAACAGATGATAGTTTAGAAAAAAAAGCTACACATATCTTGAAAGCGTAGCAATTTCACCAAGATATATCTTCATATTAATATTTTATTTTTAAGTAAGGCATGTCCTATTGATTTATAAATTCATATCTATACATCTTAAGCATATTCCTTTATATACTCTTTCTTGGGATAACATACTGTTTTTACATTGAATTTTTATCATCTGTGTTGCATAACAATCACTTTATTTACAATCAATCATTTTTATATGTATTTCTTACAATTTTTGGAGGGAAGCATGGCCTTTCTAAAATATAACCAGAATGCTTTTCTATTTTTTAAAGTAATATGTATTTTCCCCACTGCTCAAAAAATAAATTTTATTTTCTCATCCAATTATTTCCTAAACTTTGTTTTATTTGTTAAAAATAAGGAAAGCAGTGCCATGGAATTAAGAGTTTATTTTAAAGCTTACTATCATTAGGAAATAATTAGTAAGTACCTCATTAGCTAAAAGGTCATACTAAAAGAAGCACAAAAATATGCATCCATTTATTCACTCAAAAAATATCGAGCTGGTTGAACACAAAGTTGGAGAAAAATAGCTACTAAAACACATGCTGGGGATATAACAATATATAAAGATATGGACTTGCTTTCAAGAAAGGGATAGAATACTAATTAAATGAAGGCTTTCAATCATTGTCCTTAGAGATCTCAACAAATAGTTAACATATAAAATCTAGAAAGTGATTACAAAAGTTATGCTATTTCCGTAGTGGTTTTTAAAAAAGTTATATTTCCATTCCAGTTATGAAATATATACTGACAAGATATATATCATTAACTAATATTGACCTATTTTAGCTTCCCTGATATAATAGAAATGTTACTTAGGGAAAGGTAGTTACCCTTCTAATCTTCAGTTTCATCTTTTGAAAACAATAATGATAGTCAACTTTTCTGAAGTGCTTAATATGTGCTGGAATGTTGTTAAGCATTGGGTTATTTAAATCTTTTAATTACAAGGTGAATGTGTGTGTGAATTGAACACAGAATAAATAAGATATAAAGATAGCACAACTAAAAAAATGGTGGAGTTGCAATTTGAATTTATTTTTGTCTAGATACACTACTTATGATCATAATAACTCTACATGGCTCCCACTGAAAAATATTTATGTCAATTCAATGGAGAACAAAATTAAGTGTTTAATGTAGTGTTTAGCATATAGAAAATTCTGTTGTTAGCTGCAATTATCATTATATTAATATATTAATATAGTTTATTATTGATATATATTATTTATATTATGTGATTATATGTATTAATATTTATAAATACAACAAAACAATAACTTTGCATATTATTTTTAGAGTTTTCTTTAGACTGCGTTGAGTAAATAACCAAAGAACCATTCAGAACAACTAATTGAAATACAGATTAGAATACTCTGGGCCCCAGAATCCAACAATATAGAGCAATTGGGTGGATACTGAAGATGGTGGATATGGGAGATTGTTTTCATTGAACAAATATATAAATGAATTGAACAAAAAAGTAAATGTGTTGAAGATAATTGAAGCCATTTCTTACTGCCAAAGAATATATTTTAAAGCATTACAAGGAGAGGGGTGTCCAGATTGGTCAGTTAATCAAGCATTTGACTCTTGATTTCAGCTCAGCTCATGGTCCTGAGATCAATCCCTGAGTCAGGCTCTGTGTTGAGTGTGGATCCTGCTTGAGATAATCTTTCTCCCTCTCTTTATGCCTCTCCCCTACTCTTTCACTCTCTCTCACTTTCTCTCTTTCTCAAAAAAAAAAAAATACAAGGAGAAAGAACAAAATATTGAATTAAAATTATAGATATTATTTTATTATGGGTAGAAAATAGAGGTAAATACATAGGTATATAAATATGTATAAATACTTAAATACTTGTGTATAAATACATCCTAAGATATATTTTCTAGTTTTGTCCATTGGGAGAGTGTAGGGGCACTTAAAACTTTATAGTAATGAAAATTTTGAGAGCCCTGGTCATGATTTCAGAATGACATCTTCAGTTAAATGGAATTAAGTACACTTGGCTAAAAACATTAATTCTGGAGAGGAAAAATTAAGACAACAGAGTAGTAAGGGGACCCTTGGCTTGTCTCACCCCTCAAACACAGCTAGATCAACATCAGATCATTTTGAACACTTATAAAACTAATCTGAAAATTAAGAGAATAATCTGCATATTTTGAGGAGTGAGAATGTGATAGGTATACAATACAGAGAAGGGATATGAGGGAGAAAAAAATTCATGGTGTCACAGAAAGGTGGGAGTCCTTTTCACAGAGAGGAGAAAGAGAAAGTTTTAGAGAGAACAACGCATCAGGTTTATGCAAGAAAAATAGTCCCCCAAAACCATTAATGAGGGAATCCTGAGGATATGAAAATCACAAGTTTTTCCAAAAAATAGAGCTAAAATTCCGAGTTTTTGAAAGTCTGTGCCATTTCCTAGAGTAGATCTGGGAGGGTGGTGGTTCTGCTGGGGGGAGGGGAGGTTCAGGGACAGAGTGCAGACAGCATGGTATAGAGATCCCCTGGGTTGCTCTTCGAGAGAAAGTTCCTTTTCCTGAGGTACATTTGGAAGAGGGTATATTGACTTTCCATGGACAGAAGTCCCAGCTGGCACCTTTGAGTGGCCATTCAAATGTAGGGGACAAGGGTGCAGGTAATGTAGTTAAAGTGTTTTGCTATGGATCACTATAAGCTCCAGGCACCTGTGTAGACATGTGACTGTTTTTGTTTGTTTGTTTGTTTCTTGCGTTTTGGACAGAACTGGGCCAGGAGCAGTGCTGGGAGGCTTTTCTCAGGAGGAGGAGAGTGGGTCTAGCCTTGCTGGGTTTTTTAAGATTTGGAGTTTCGAATCCCAGTAGCACATCAATAATGAAATACAAGAGCTACAGTACTGGACTTGTGGATGGCCCAGACACCAAAGGATTGAGGGCAGGATTTGGATGAAAGCCTGGGACACAGGAGGGGAGATTGTGCACTCTCTGAGAGCTCCCTGAACTGCAGTGCACACAGGTTTACCTACCTACAGACAAGAGAGCAGGCTGATGCCATCTTCCCCCCACCCACCAGCAAGATTGGACTTCAGTGAACAGCACTGTGACCACAGTGGAGGTTGAAGCAGCTTACACCAAACTCCACCCTTTTGTGCCCTAAAGGGATATTTTTTAAGGGTAGGTCTGGTTTGAGCCAGTGCAGGAGACCTCTCCCTCAGAGGACCAACACAGGACCACAATATGCACCAAATCTACCGGTCATAGAGGGCTCCAGAATGTCAGCTTTTGTCCTGGTGGAAATGGGACCAGGTTTCTGTTCGTTTGTTCTTTCTTTCTTTCTTTCTTTCTTTCTTTCTTTCTTTCTGTTTTTATTCAGGCTTATAGATTTTGTTCAGTTGTTGTTGTTTTGTTTCTTTTTCTTTGGATCAAGACTCTTTTTTTTTTCTTTCATATTCTTTGGAATCAGGCTTTTTAGTTTTTTGTTCATATATTTGGTTTTTTGGTTTTTTATTTGTTCCTTTTTCTTTTCTCTTTTTTTGTATCAGCCCCTCCCCCATGTTTTAAAACCAGGCATATTTAAAAAAAAATAAAAACACAGCTATTTTATGTCCAAATACTTCCCATTGCAAGCAAGGAGGAACTCTGCAGAGTACTGACCTAGGGAAAAGAGCACCCAAATAACAACAAAAGAGCACACACAGAACACTCCAGAAACACTTCCTGAAGTGCCAGTTCCTGCACAATGTATAATCACTTCTTAATGTAGCAGTACACTCAGGAGCAGGGAACATAACAAAATTCCATAACGTTCAAAAGTCAGAAACCTAGACAAAATGACAAGATGGAGGAATTCTCTCTCAAAGAAAGGTCAAGAAGAAACTATAGTTAGGGATTTGCTCAAGACAAATATAAGTAATATCTCTGAATAACAATTTAGAACAACAGTCATAAGAATTCTAACTGGGCTTGAAGAAAGTACAGAAGACTCCAAAGAAACTCTTGATGAAGATAAGTGACCAAAAAACTAGTCAGGCTAAATGTTTAAAGTGCTAAAGCTGAGAGGCAAACTCATCTGGATGTAATTACAATGAGGATGAAAAAAGCAGAGAATCCAACAGGTGATATAGAAGATAAAATTATCTGGAAAAAATGAAGCTGAAAAGGAGAGGGAAAGAAAACTATTAGAACATGAATATAACCTTAAGGAAAGCAATGATTCTATAAAGTCCAAAAGCAACTGTAGCATAGAATTCACAGAAGCAGAGAATGAAAACGAGACAGGTTTATTTGAACAAATTAAATCAGAGAACTTCCCTAATCTGGAGATGGAAACAGGCATTCAAGTCCAAGAGTCCCGGAGAATGCCCCTCAAAATCAAAACTGTCAACACCAAGACGTATCATAGTGAAAGATAAAGAGACAATTTGGAAAGCAACTAGGAGCAAAAGGTCCTTAACCTATAACAGTACACACATAAGATTAGCAAGAGACAGTCTACAGAAACTCGGCAGACCAGAAAGAAATGGCATAATATACTCAACGTGCTAAACAGGAAAAATATGCAACCAAGAATACTGTCATTCAGAACAGAAGGAGACATACAGAGGTTCCAAGATAAGAAACACTAAAGGAGTTTGTTTACACGAAACAAGCTCTGCAAAAAATGTTAAGGAGAGTCTTTGAGTGGAGAAAAAAAAAGAACAAAGCAACAAAGACTAGAAAAGACCAGAAAAATCACCAGAAGCATCTACTCTACAGGTAACACAATGGCACTAAATTCTTATCTTTCAATAATCACTCTGAATGTTAATGAACTATATTCTCCAAGCATAAGACATAGGATATCAGAATGTGTACAAAAATCAACAAAAAAAATCAAAAACAAGACCTGTTGATATGCTTATTACAACATTTTGGACATAAAGACACCTACAGATTGAAATTGAGGGGTTAGAGAACCACGCATCATGCTAATGGACATCAAAAGAAAGCTAGTGTAGACATATTTATATCAGACAAACAAGATTTTAAACCAACGACTGTAATAAAATATGAAGAAGAACACTATATTATGTTAAAGTTGTCCATTGAACAAGAAGATCTAAAAAATATAAATATTTATGATCCCAACTTGAAAGCAACCGAATACGTATATCAATTAATAACAAACTTAAATTCATTGATAATATTACAATAATAGTTGGAGACGTTAACACCCTACTTACAGCAATGAATAGATCATCTAAGCAGAAAATTAACAAGAAAACAATGGCTTTAAATGGCACACTGTACAATATGGACTTAACAGATATATTCGGAACATTTCCCCATCAAGCAGCAGAGAACATATTCAAGTGCACATGGAACATTTTCCAGAATAGATCACATCCTAGGTCACAAATCAGCCCTCAACTGTTACCAAAAAAAAAAAAAAATTGAGATCACACGATGCATATTTTCCAACCACAACACTATGAAACTTGAAGTCAATCACAAGAAAATTTTTCAAGAGACCTCCAAAACATGAAGTTTAAAGAACATCCATTAAAGAATAAATAGGATGGAGCACCTAGGTGGCTTAGTCAGTTAAGCGTCCAACTTCGGCTCAGGTCATGATCTCACAATTTCTGGGTTGGAGCCCCATGTTGGGCTCCTTGCTGACAGCTCAGAGTCTGGAACCTGTTTCAGATTCTGTGTCTCCCTCTGTCTTTACTCCTCCCCTGCTTGTGTACTCTCTGTCTCTCTCAAAAACAAATTAAACATATTTTAAAATTTAAAGTAAATAAATAAACAAAAATTAATACCTATTGTTTTGAAACTTTTCCGAAAAATAGAAATGGAAGGAAAACTTCCAAACTTATTTTAGGACGTCAGTATTACCTTGATTCCAAAACCAGACAAAGACCCCACTAAAAAGGAAAATTACAAACCAATATCCTTGATTAACACTGTTGGAAAATTTTTCAACAAGATACTAGCAAATTGAATCCAACAGTGCATTAAAAGAATTATTCAGGGGCACCTGTGTGGCTCAGTCAGGTAAGTGTCTAACTTTGACTCAGGTCATGATCTCACAGTCCTTGGGTTCAAGCCCTGCATTGATCTCTGTGCTGACAGTGGAGCCTGGAGCCTGCTTCAGATTCTTTGTCTACCTTTCTTTCTCTTTCCCTCCCCTACTTGCTCTGTCTCTGTCTCTCAAAATAAAATAGACATAACATTTTTTAAAAAAATAAACAAAAATAAAAGAATTATTCACCACAACCAAATGGGATTTATTCCTGGGATACAGGAGTGGTTCCATATTGGCAAATTAATCAATGTGATACATCACATTAATATAATAAAGGAGAAGAACCATATGATCCTCTCAATAGATGCAGAAATAGCATTTGACAAAATATGAATCCTTTCTTGATTAAAAACTTCAAGAATGCTGGCGAGGGTGTGGAGAGACGGGCACCCTCCTACACTGTTGGTGGGAATGTAAACTGGTGCAGCCGCTCCGGAAAACAGTGTGGAAGTTCCTCAAAAAATGATCCATAGAACTCCCTTATGATCCAGCAATAGCACTGCTAGGGATTGACCCAAGAGATACAGAAATATTGATGCATAGGAGCACATGTACCCCAATGTTCATAGCAGCAATGTCAACAATAGTCAAACCATGAAAAAAGCCTAAATGTCCATCACCTGATGAGTGGATCAAGAAGATGTGGTATATATACACAATGGAGTACTACATGGCAATGAGAAAGAATGAAATATGGCCATTTGTAGGGAAGTGGATGGACCTTGAGAGTGTCATGCTAAGCGAAATAAGTCAGGCAGAGAAGGACAGAAACCATATGTTTGCACTCATAGGTCTAACAGGAAAACAGGAGAAACCTAATGGAGGACCTGGGGGAAGGGAAGAGGGAAAGAGAGTTGGGGAGAGAGAGGGATGCAAAACTTGAGAGACTATTGAATGCTGAAAATGAACTGAGAGTTGAAGGGGAAGGGGGAGGGGGGAAAAGAGGTGGTGATGATGGTGGAGGGCACTTGTGGGGAAGAGCACTGGGTGTTGTATGTAAACCAATTTGACAATAAACTATTTAAAAAAATAAATAAAACCTTCAAGAAAGTAGGGATAGAAGCAACATAATTCAACATCATAAAGGCCATATATGAAAGACTCACATCTAATATCATCTGCAATGGTGAAAAATAGGGCTTTTTTTTTAAGGTCAGGAACACTACAGGGATATCCACTCTCACCACTGTTTTTCAACATAGTATTGGATATTCTAGTCTCAGCAATCAGACAACAAAAAGAAATAAAAGGCATCCGAATCAGCAAGGAAGAAGTCAATATTTAACTTATTGCAGATGACATGACACTACATGGAAAACCTGAAAGACTCTAACAAAAAATTACTAGAAGTTATACATGTATTCAGCAAAGTCACAGGTTTATAAAATCAATACACAGAAATCTGGTACATTTCTGTACACCAACAATAAGGCAGCAGAAAGAGAAATCAAGGAATCCATCCCATTTACATTTGCACCGGAAACCATAAGATACCTAGGAATAAACCTAGCCAAAGAAGTTAAAGATTTGTCCTCTGAAAACTATAGAACACTTATGAAGGAAATTGAAGAAGTCACAAAAAAATTGAAAAATACTCCATGCTCATGAACTGGAAGAACATATGTTCTTAAAATGTCTACTCAAAAGCAGTCTACACATTCAGCGTAATCCCTATCAACACAACACCAGCATTCTTCACAGAGCCGTAACAAACAATTCTAAAATTTGTATGGAACCAGAAAAGACCCTGAATATCTAAAGTATGTTGAAAAATAAGCCAAAGCTGGAGGCATCACAATTCCAGACTTCAAGCTATATTACAAAGCTGTAATCATCAAGACAATATGGTACTGGCACAAAAACAGACACATAGGTCAATGGAACAGAATAGAGGACTTAGAAAAGGCCTCACAACTATATGGCCCAGTCATCTTTGAGAAAACAGAAAAGGCTATCCAATGGAAAAAAAAACCTCTTTAACCAGTGGTGTTGGGGAAACTGGACAGCCACATGTGGAAGATTGAAACTGTACCACTTTTCTACACCATACACAAAAATAATTCATAATGGCTGAAAGATCTAAAAGTGAGACAGTAAATTACCAAAATCCTAGAAGATAACATAGGCAGCAATCTCTTTGACTTCCTCCATAGCAACTTCTTACTAGACATGTCTCTGGAGGCAAGCAAAACAAAAACAAAAATGAACTATTGGGACTTGACCAAGATAAAAAGCTTCTGCACAACAAAGGAAACAATCAACAAAATTAAAAGTAACTTCTGGAGTGGAAGAAGATATTCGCAAATGACATATCACATAAGGATCCAAAATCTATAAATATCTTATCAAATTCAACACCACTAAAATAACATAAATAATTCAGGGAAGAAATGAGCGGAAGACATGAAGAGACACTCCTCCAAAGAAGACATAAAAATGGCTAATAAACACAGAAAACATGCTCAATATCAATCATCCTTACAGAAATACAAATCAAAATCACAAGAGCTATCACCTCACACCAATCAGAAGGCTAAAATTAACAATTCAAGAAACGACACTTATTGGTGAGGATGCAGAGAAAGGGGAATAATGTTACACTGTTGGAGGAAATGCAAACTGATGCAGGCAGTCTGGAAAACAGTGTGGGATTTCCTCAGAAAGTCAAAGATAGAGCTATGCTATGACTCAGAAATTGCACTATTAGGTATTAATCAAAAGGACACAAAAATACTGATTTAAAGAGGCATATGCTCCCTGATGTTTATGGCAGCACTATCATCAAAAGCCAAATCATGGAAAGAGCCCAAATGTACATCAACTGATGAATGGATCAAGAAGAAGTGGTATATATATGCAAGTGGGATATTACTTAGCCCTCAAGAAGAATGAATTCTTGCCATTTCCAAAACATGTTTCAAATGAGAATATATTATGTTAAGTGAAATAAGTCAGTCAGAGAAATACAAGTACTATATGATTTCACTCATAGGTGGAATTTAAGAAACAAAACGTATAGAGGAAGGGAAGGAAAATAAAATCAGATAAACTAGAAGGCAGAAAACCGTAAAACGCCCTTAGCTATACAGAACAAACGGAAGGTGGCAGGAGAAGAGGTGGGGGGGATGGGCCAAATGGGTGACGGGCATTAAGGAGGGCATTTATTGAGATGAGCACTGGGAATTATTTTAAGTGATAAATCACTAAATTCTACTCCTGAAACCAGTGCTACACTATGTGTCAACTAACTTGAATTTAAATAAAATCTTGGAATGAAAACAACCACCACCACAACAACAACAAAGCAACAACAACAACAACAAAGTTCATTCTAGAACTGGGTGGAGGAAAGTGCAAGATGAGCCTGGAACATTGTTTCATGCTAGAATGTAGGAAAATTCTCAATGCATTGTGTGTGAACATGTTAAAAGGCCCAAGCTTTCTAGCCCACATTATCAGTGTTCTTTTGATTCTGCCACTAAGCCAATGACAAATATTTTAGGTTTTTCCATGTATAATGCATTGTTCCAGTAATACACTGTTTTATTGGTATGATAGCCTCCACTTAGATCATACAACACACACATAGTTTAAACCGTAAGTTTACTTGTCTCCCATTTCTAGAAGTAGATAGTCCAAGACTATAGTGTCAGAACCCTGGATCTTTCAATCACATCATTCTGTTATTGAAACCTACATTTGCAGAATCATTTCATGTTCCAAGATATCCAGTCATGCAGCTATTTCAGCTTATCAAAAACAAAACAAAACAATAATAGGGTTTATCTTTTGAACTTCATTGTTCAACAGTTGCCCTTAACATCTACAGAAATCATTGCAACAATCTAATCACATGGCCACATATACCTACTAGTGTGAGTGGGAAACACATATTTCATGGAGCCATATGTTGAGCTAAAAGATAAATATTTTATTACTACAGAACAATGATATGGAATTGATATTGGAGGAGTACAATTATTCTTAATTCACTCACACACTGCTGTGCCCCCAATTAATCTAAATCACTTTCAATACGTTCAGACCCATAAGATGGCGCTAAATTCCCTTGTCTTATAGATCTGCTATCCAATCTACTCTAATTGGGTCCCTAATTGGTTTTCTCTGTATACCTATTGCACAGATGCCCTTCTGGGATCCTCAGTCCCAATTATCCTATTTATTTTATTTGATCACGTTGGTGGTTTCATTAGGAAATGTCTGATGTCTGTATCATTGTAACTTTTCTCACGGGCTGATCAAATTCCTAGGAGAAATAATATCATATTTCTTAACTGCCTTTGAAATTTTATTCTAATCAAAACAACTATCTTTATTTTCTTTATGCTTTTCATAGAATAGATCTTCCTGTTTCTAACATTGTTCAGGAGGGACAGAATAACCACATATTTGGGATTTTAGCTTTTTATTAAATAGGTTTTCAGTGAATGCTTTTCCCCCCCTCCCCATAAATTCTCTTCACTTTTACTTTCTTTTTCTTTAATGTTTTTTTTTTACTTTTTATTTATTTATTTTTTTTATTTTTGAGAGAAAGAGAGAGACAGTGCTAGCAGAGGAGGGTCAGAGCGAGAGGGAGACACAGAATCAGAAGCAGACTCTAGGCTCTGAGCAAGCTGTCAGCACAGAGCCCAATGCGGGGCTCGAACCCATGAACTGTGAGATCATGACCTGAGCTGAAAGTGGACGCTTAACCGACTGAGCCACCCAGGTGCCCCTCACTTTTACTTTCAAACGGTCAAAATACCACTAATTCTTGGACTATATACAGATATTTTTTAACACATTAGACTCCTTCTGTTTTCATCATTTTGGTCTTGGAATTTAATTTTCCTGAGATGGCTAAATCAGGGAATAATTTGCAGTATCTTCTGAAATACTTTTGCTATTGTTTTTTCTGTTACATTTTTTTTCTTGAAGATTTATCTTTAAAACATTTCTTACATTTTTTGGTGGGGTTTAGGACATTCATTAAGATAAGTGTTCAATCTACCATCTTCACCCTGAGTTTAGTTTTACTCTAGTTTCTAAAATAAGAATACAGAAAAATAATCCTTATTCATATTAAATATACATATTAACAGAAGGACCCTTCTTTTGATCTATCATAGTTATAAATTACATACATTACATGAGTTTCCTGCAAAGAAAGTAATGTGCTCTAGGTTATGTGAAGTGTGAGCACAGAACTTTTTAAATCCTTAACTTATTAAAGAAGATTGTAATCTATTTCTATTTACTCATGTCCTATGAAGTCAGTAACAGACTGTATTATCATAGATGGAAAGTATATTGCTATATTCTAATTTCTCTTTTAATT
Organism: Helogale parvula; assembly: GCA_004023845.1. Taxonomy (NCBI): domain Eukaryota; kingdom Metazoa; phylum Chordata; class Mammalia; order Carnivora; family Herpestidae; genus Helogale; species Helogale parvula. The sequence goes on from PJEM01005594.1 coordinate 46,037, forward strand.
GAGAAGGATCAAAACACTTCTTGTAAACTATCTTAAGATTTACTAACAAGTACTTGGTAACCCAATTTTAAAAAGCTGTCAAAGATGAAGATAAGTCGTTAGAGTTGTCCTTTATTAAAAAAAAAAAAAGAAAGAAAAGAAAAGTATACCAAATGTTGTGATCTACTCTAGGATGACAAGTGTCCCTTATGGTACATTCTCCATTACTTATAAATGCTTTTGATTCCAAGGCAATAAAATCAGACTTGTAGTGATATAATAAAATACAGCCTCTTGTAGGAATGTGTTTTGGCAGGTTTTCACTACTCCATGAGGCCATCTGGGACACAAGCACTTTCTATTTTTCTATTGTCATTAAGATAGATATTATTGTGCTTTTCCCCTGCTGAAACACTATAATCACAAGGTATGTGTTGTGCCTTGAGTCTTTCACATCTGTTTCCAGGTGAATGAGAATAAGTAAAAGCAATACTTCCTTTCTTCAGGAAGCCTTGATTTATTAACTTGATTATCTATCATCTACTTAATATACATATATATTTATTTAGTATTTTTAATCATACAGAAACAAGTAAAAGAACATTTGTTGTCATATCTATTTATAAGATCCAAAATTGGTCACATATCTAACTTATGACCAATGAAAACAAAAGGTAATATTGCCATAACTCTTTATGGAGTCATGTTTTTTCCACTGCAGAATAAGAATCTAATTCTCTAAAATTAAGTAAATGCCACCCACTGTCAAAACAAACTGTGATTATGTAAGATGAAAACAAAGTAGACATTATATACTGAGAAGATAAAAGATAATGTATATTATGGCTACCTAACATAGTTTGAAAACTAAATTTTATCTATTCAAACAAAACAAAATTTAAGAGTGATTTAAATTTCATTGAAAATGGGCATTTTATTTTTAAGTTAATTAATTTATTTTTGAAAGAGATAGAGTGAGTGCACGAGTGAAGCAGAGAAAGAGGGAGAGAAAGATTCTCAGGTTCTACGCTGTCAGTGCAGAGCCTAACGCGGGACTCAATCTCACAAACTGCAAGATCATGACCTGAGCTGAATGAAATCAAGAGTCAGACACTTAACAAACTAAGCCACCCAGACACCTCAAAAATACGTGTTTTAAATAATTCTTTCATTATGGAATTTTACTGGTAAGTTTTGTGCCTTCCATATATCAGCATCTCAAAAAATATTAAAAACAGTCTAACTTGAAAAATGCTTCATTAACATTAGACATTGCTATACATTGAATGTTTATGTTTTGCCAAAAATTACATGTTGAAACCTAATATCTAAATGATGGCATTTGAATTTGGAGTCTTTGGAAGGTGATTGAGCCGTGAGGACTGAATTCCCACAATTGAGTTTACTGTTCTGGAAACATTTCAGAGGGCTTTCTCACATCTGCCATGTAAGGTACAGGGAGAAGAAGGTTGTGAATAAAGCAGGAAGCAGTTTGTCACCAGAACTTTATGTGCCATCGCCTTGATTTTAAACGTTCTACTCTCCAGAGCTGGAAGAAATAAATTTCTATTGTTTATAAACCAGTCAGCCTACAGCATTCTGTTATAGCCCAAACAGACTGAGACCAAAATTACAGAAAATAAGTAACCAAATGTTAAAACAAAAGAAAATAACCTGTATAATTGGAATTCATACCAACTAGATTTGAGAAGTACCATAGTTTATTAAGTATACCAAATACTTAACATTTATTCATATCTATATATTTATAAATAATATTTTCAGCTATGACAGCTATTAACTAAAATATTGAAATGAATTGATATTAGATTTTTAATTACTGTACCAAAACATTAAAATAATATTATAAATAATAATAATAACTATTCAGCCAAAATGATGCTCTTAAAATGTATTAAAATACTAATAAAAATCATAAACTATCAATATAGTGAGAAGATTATAAGAAAGATTTTGTTTCATTTAAGGTACTAAAATTTTTTCCTTTCAAAATATAAAATTTGCTTTATTGTAGAAATGGTACATTACATGGCAGATTTAATAATTTCAGCTTTGGCTAAAAGGAAAAAAAAAGTATATGAAACCAAAAGTTTCTTGAAGCCTTAAAGTTTTAATGAATACTCTTGAAAGAAGAAAAAACGGTGCCTAGAAATGAGAAAAGTAGTAACCTTATGTTCTGTACAATTAGCTGCATAAAATAAAACTCTTCTCTTTACATTACAGCAAGAATTTTTCTAAATCAGCTAAGAAGAACAAAAAGGCTTTTGAAGAAAAATAAGGTAAAAATGCGATTTTAGTCATAGTTGATTGTTGTTGACTTGTTATCCCGAATCTAAATCAATCTTAAATCCTTATTATGAGGATTAATTTAGGAGGCATTTCACTTAAATTATTACCTATGATTTCTTTAGAATTATTTTTTATGAATAAACTATGAACTCATTTACTTATTGTTAAGAATTCCATTAATATTAAAATAATTATTCAGAATCTAACACATTTTAAAATAAAATGTAGAATCTCAGTTTGATGCATAACATATAAGTCATTTATTTTTCATTAAAAATATTTTAATAATATATTGGTACAACAGTACATGCAAATGTTTCTACTTGAAATACACTTTCATTTTGGATAGTTCATCTTTTTTCCTGATGGAATGTATATAAAAAATTCTAAATGAAACCATCAAGCTCAAAAAAAAAATCATTCTTCATTTAATAAAATGAAAGCAAAACAGAAAAGAGATTAAAAATTGCATGACAATAAACATACTAAACACTGGATTTGATGCCTTTTCAATGTGCTTTCCAATTATTAACCTTGGAGAAAAGGAGGTAAGTAACTGATACAGTTCTTCATGAAAAGAGAGAATGCAAATCATTTCAATCTTACTTCTCTCAAAAAGCTGATAATTAAACTTCTAGAAATAAGCTAATGATAATTTGCTAGAACAGGTATTCTCAGAGTAGTCCTGTGTACATTTATGGCTTTATCCAACAAATTTTAAAGATATATGAAGTCAAAAATATTTTCTTAAAAATACTAAGGCATTATTTGTCTTTTTCATTATGTGAACATTTGCACTTCTGCTACAAAACTAATGTTGACTAAATTGCTAACACCTGAGAATGAATCAAGTCAGTGGCATCAAGTTGTGTTAGCAGTCTGTATTTTACACTTCTATGAACTGAGAGGGAAAATAATGTCAGCACATTTAAGAATGTCTTTGCTGAAGGTAATAGTTAAATTGCACGTGTCAGCTTGGCTAACGTACAGCGTTAAGGGCATAGACCCTGGTCAAACACTAGTCTAGATGTTAATGTTAGGATATCTTGTGAATGTGATTAATGTCTACAATAAGATGACATTGAATAAAATAGATAACCCTCAACAATGCAAGTGGATGTCATTCAATCAGATGAAGGCCTTAAGAACAAAAACTGAGGTTCTTCAGAGAAGAAAGAATAGTGCATCAAGACCACAACAGAAATCCTCCTTAAGTGTCTAATCTGTGTTATGGAGTTTGTGTTGGAGCTTGAATACTCTAATTTATATAGACAAAAATTCTAAAGGTAGGTGCAAAAATGGACATTACAAGTATAGGTTAATGCATAAAGAATATTAATTGGAATCTAACCAAATTTGATTTTGAACTCAAGAATGCCACCATCAACTCTTGTCTGAGTTTGCAGGCTACCAGCCTCCTGTATAGATTTTGGATTTGCCACCCCTATAAATGTATGAGCCAATTCCTTAAAATAAATACATTTAGATATATAAACATAAATAAATGTAAGTGTGTGTGTGTGTGTGTGTGTGTGTGTGTGTGTGTGTCTGCTATTGGTTTTTGCCTGTCTGGAGAACTTTGACTGTTACAGATTTTGCTACTGAGAGTGGTTTCAGAGGGACATAATCTTAAGGATGAGTTCTCTGAATTAGTTCTGGGGTTTGTGAAATTGACTCACTAATCTGGTTCTAATTAAAGATACTAATTATTCTATTTCCAGTGGTAAAAAGGGCACTGATGATCCTTGACAAGAGGTGGCAGTACATATATGCAAATTATTACTGTTAGATACTCTGCACCAAATACTTACAAGAGACAAGGTTCCGAGTGACCATGTATTTGCTATCATAAAACATTTTTTATCAAATTAATAACTATAATGAGATTGCTGGTTGCTCCTAATAGTGCTGTACAAAGTACAGAAACAGAATGAGCTCGGGGCTTTAAATTCCCTGCATGAAGGATCTAGAAGTTTCTATGTCTGTCCTGAATGAAACGTTTATCTTCTGTATCCACGAAGATGAAATTTTTAAAACCGAACCAAGAGCCTCATCCTGTGGGAAGTTGAATTATAGCCATAAATTGAATTTCCAACTTCAAAGAGTATGCATTTTTTAAATTTTTTAATGTTTTTTATTTATATTTGAGAGACACAGAGAAAGACAGCGGGAGCAGGGGAGGTTCAGAGAGAGAGGGAGACACAGAATCTGAAGCAGACTCCAGGCTCTAAGCTGTTAGCACAGAGCCTGACGAGGGGCTGGAACCCACGAACTGCAAGATCATGACCAGAAGCCGACGCTCAACCGACTGAGCCCCCCAACTGCCCCATGGGTATGCATTTTTAAATGAATGCATTAATTGGAAAGGGATGGGATCCTGAAAATTGGAATTGGCCATATGAACAGATCCTGGCATAGCTGGGAACACGAAACCTATGCACTCTACCAAGCCCTTGTCTGAAGAAGTGGACTGAGAAAGCTTTAGTGGCTTCCTTTTAGGTTGTTGGCTAGCAAGACACTGTCAAGGTTCTGTTCAGTACCTCCTCTTTGCTTCCAGACTTATAACTAAACTTATGTATCAGTATGGTCGAAAGATGAGGTACAAAGTGTAACCCATGAAGAGATGTACTATACTCCAAAAGAATTACATGAATACTCCAACTTATATACACACAAATTCTAAAGATAGGTGTAGAAATGTATATTAAGAGTATAGGATAGTGGCCTAAAGAATATTAATTTGAATCTAACCAAATTTGTTGATATGGAACCACTAAGCAGAGATTTTGGATCCAGTGTTGAAGCTTGAAAGGTTGAAATGTCTCTAACAGTTTGTCTCATTGGCTTCTTGAAAAATAGACTAAAACGTGGCCTGCTCAAAATTATGTTGAAATGCATTAACCACTTTGTATCCTGTAGAAGGTATTAAAAGTTTAGGCAGATTTGAATGTTAGAATAGATTTGTCACCTAAGACATGTTCATCCCCCCAGAGGTACATACCTTTTACCAAACCTGTGAGAGATATATTTGTGAGGGGAGACCCAGCATCCTTAAAGAGCTCTGCAGTTGTTCTTTTCTACAGATCAGAGACTGCTGCCACAGAACTGAGATCCTGAAATTCAATGAGAATAGAAGCCAAGGGGTCAAGTGGCAGCATTTAATTGCAAAAGACAAGGTGGACATTGCTACTGTAATGAACGGCAAAGTCAAGCACTAAACAGAAAAATCTGACTTGTGAAAATCACGGTGCCCCTAGAAGAGAAATGGATGGGCAGTCTAATAAATTCTTAATTGATCAATATGAGTAGAAGAGTTCCAGTTCAAGTAAACTGAAGTGTAACTTGAATTACCGAAACAGAGAATCAGAGTCCCTCAATCAATTCCCAGACCTGAGCCTGTTCACAAGCCCAGCACCTCTTGAACAAAGGCGGGGGCAGTTCCCTTAGAGGAAGGACCCCAGTAGAATGCTAAAAATTTATACTGTTACTCTTTCTCTCAACCTTCCCCACAGGGACCTATTACCAAAGTTATTGTGCTCTGTGGACAAAGGAATAATCAATCTTTCTGTGGATTGCTGGACACTTGCTCTGAACTGACACTTATTGCAGGACACTCAAAATATCACTGTGGCCCGCGAGTCAGAGGAAGGGCTTATGGTTCCTAGTAGAATTTTAGCTCAGCTTCATCTCATGATAGGTCCAGAGGCTCCTCAAACACACTTTTTTTAAGTAGTTCTCCAGTTCCAAAATGTATATTGGGAATAGACATACTCAGCAACCTGCAGAATCCCAGGATTGAGTCCCTGACCTGTGAAATGAGGCAATGGTGGAAAGGGAAAATGGAAGCCACTAGAGCTGCCTTTACTTAGAAAAATATTAAATGAAAGGAAATCCCATATGACTGAAAGGATTGTAGATTAGTGTCAGTGTCAAGGACTTGAAAGATGCAGGGACAGTATTCCTGTCATATCTCCATTCATTGTACCTATTCGGCCTGTGCAAAAGATAGTTATATAAAGGGAGAGACAGAAATTAAATAAGAGAAGTGTGTTGGGGAAATGTTACTGTGAGTGTGCAATTGTTTCTCTTGCCACATATCAAATCACTATCAATTTAGCAACTTAAAACAACATATATTTATCATCTCACAGTTTGTGTGCATAAGGAGTCCAGTGCATTTTTAGTGCATTCTCTGTTCAGGTCCCATCATGCTGAAATCAAGGTGGAAGCCAGGGGAGTGATCTTATCTGAGGCTCAGGGTCCTTTTTAATCCTTATTGGTTTTTGGCAGAATTTAATTCTTGTAGATTGGAGGACTGAGGGTTTTATGTTTTCTTTCTAGCCATCAACTGGGGATGTTCTGAGCTCCTAGAAACCTCCAACAATTCCTACCACATGTCCCTCACTACATATCATGGCAAGTTGCTCCTTCAAGGCCAGCAGAAGGATTCCTCTCTCTTCAATTCTCTCTGGCATTTTTTAAGGGCTCCCCAATAAAATGTCCATTTTGAGTAACTCTAAGTCAACTGATCAGGGACATTAATTGCTTCAACAAAAATTTCTTGGTGATATAAATTGATGTAATTATGCTAATGATGTCTCATCATATTCACAAGCCAGACTCACAATCAACAGGAAGAAATTATTCAGATTATGTGCGTCAGAAAGTAGGAATCTCAGGGCCTCCTAGGAGCTGCCTATCACAGCGGCTTTGAGTACTGGGCTGAGTATTAAAAGCAAAGTGGACAATTAGTAAAATAATTTACCTTTCACAAGGAATAGAATAAAAACAAAGAGGAAGTACTATATAGCAATGTCTTGAAGATTTGGAAGTATGAAATACCTGGGATATTCAGTTTAGAGTGATTTACTAGCATTAACTAATTAAAACATTGTTAATTAGAAATCCTTGAAATGAATAAAATAATGTTACCCTGAATTAAGATGCTTTACCTCATGAACTTAGAAGTCATGCAAATTAACTAAGGAATATCAACAGCCTTGGTAATAAAAGGGGTGAAAAAGGGAAAGAAAGAAACAAGTTACTCAAGCCTCAGTGCCCAGAAGGCAATCTAGAAAGGAATTCTACTTTTGAATGTTGAATTCACCAGGAAGAGACTTGGCACAGTAATTTTAAATGGGTGATGTAAAAATTATCATAAAAGTATTAATTAAAACAATATAAATTTATTTCATAGGTTCTGGGGATCAAAAGTCCAAAATGGGTCCGAGTCGGCTAACATCAAGTGTTAACATAACTGTGCTCTTCTAGGGCCTTTTTGGGAGACTTTATTCTTTCATTTTCTAGCTTCTGTCTTACTTTCTTTTTAAAGTTTATTTATTTCTTGAGAGAGAGAGAGAAAGGAGCAGGACAGGAGCAGAGAGAGAGGGACAGAGAGAGAATCCCAAATGGGCTGTATGCTGTCAGTCTTGGGGCTCCTTCTCAGGAACCCTGAGATCATGACCCAAGGCAAAATCAAGAGTAGGACACTTAACCAACTGAGTCACCATGGTGCCCCTTCCAGCTTCTTTAGGTGCCCAAATTCCTGGGTTTATGGTTTGCCTCCTCTTTCTTCAAAGTCAGCAATTATGGTTTGAGTCTTTACTATTCCCATTATCTGACCTTCTCTTCTGCTTCTCTTTCATTTTAAAGGCTCTTTATAATTCCATTGAGTCCAACTTAGTAAATCCAGATAATCTCATTACAAAGTCAGTTGATGAGCAATCTTGATTTCATCTGCAAGCTTAATTCTCTTCTTTCATATAAGACAGCAATCACAGCTTGAGGGAATTAGGATGTGGACATTTTTGTGTGGTCCATTATTCTGCCCATCACACTTGGATAATGGAAAAGGTATGCAAATTATGAATGTTTTAGGTTATTTCACTTATTTTAGTTTCTTTAATAAAGTAAATTTTTTTTCTATTTTATGCTCATGCAACCATAAACTTCAATGCCACTCTTCTTTTTTAGTTTTTTTAACATTTTTATTTATTATTGAGAGACAGAGAGAGACAGAGAATGAGCATGGGAAGGTCAGAGAGTGGGGGAGACACAGAATCTGAAGGAGGTTCCAGGCTTGAGCTGTCAACACAGAGCCCAATGCGGGGCTCAAACCCATAAATGTGAGATCATGACTTGAGCCAAAGTTGCTTAACCGACTGAGCCACTCTGGCCCTCCAAATGCCACTTTTCTTAACTCTAGTCCTCTGCCTGACTTGTTTTGCATCTATTTTATTAGATCTAATACTAATCCTAGATAAACCATTAAAATATCAGTTCCTTAATATTAAATCCAAATTAAGAAGAAAACATTACAAAGTTAAGTTATTGAGCTTGAAAAAGAGAGTAAACTTCAACTCTAGGATTCAATGGCCTTCACCACATGATCTGATTTTTTTACTGATTCTCACAGAATCCTTATTTAGGCTGTCAAATTTGTCAAAAATTTTATATCTAAGTCAGATTTTTTTCATATTATTTTATTTGAATAACTGAGGTGTTGAAGCTACAAGTTTATATTTTGTCAACATAGGGATATTTTTGTGCATCATTGAGAGTAAAGCGTTCAACTCTTTGCACAAGGTCTGTGGGCACCACAGATGTTAGCAGGTGAATTTTTCATGTTCTTTCTTTCATATGAACAACTCCACACACAAAAATAAGATTGCCTCATTAACATTTATTGTTTCTGCAAGGTCAAAAGGAAAAGACAGTCAATTCTAATTATAACTATTGTATACTAAATAACTCCTAACACCTTCAATTTTATATTTACAGGTTTTTTTGGAAATGAGAAAAATGCATGTATCTCTTAAGGCATCACAGTAAAGAACTGAAAATGGATTGCTTTCATTTTAGGTAAAAGTGAGAATATTTTTGTTTACCATCAAAATAATTTTGCTTCGATGATTTTTCATGTGACTATTGAACTAGAGAAAATTCTTGTGTAGTACATTTCAGGGCACTTATTCTTTTTCATTAGGTCTTTTTGTGTCAAAATCTGAAAATCCACCTTTTTAAATGTGTGGGAAGTCTGTGATTTATTGTATTTAGATACAGGAGTGTCTTAGAGAAAGAACTCCTTAGAAATTTGGGAAGATACACAGCTAAGGATCATAGGAACAAAAACTAAAAGAGCTCTAAAGATGAGTTAATCCTTTCCTCCACATTTTCCCACTCTTCCTATTTTTCTCCTGCTCTTTCTCATTAATTTCTCTTTCCTTTCTTCCCCTGTTCTCTTATCTCTTTTTTCTCTTCCTTGATCTCTCTCTCTGCTTCTTTACTTCTGTAATTCATATAAACACAAACTCTTAACCTCATCCAGTATCCCCATAGTTTCATTTCTCACATGGTCCATAGTGGTTCCATACTATAACATAACAGTTGCCTTGAACACATTCATTCATGCATTCATTCATTCACCAATTGTGTGCACCTACTACATATCCTTCACCAATATATGGGTTTATTATAAATCAATAAAGTAAGATTAGGTCCCTAATTTTGTGCATCTTATAGTCTACTGATGAAAGACAGGCAGTAAACAATAAACAATGAAAAGTAAATTATATACTATGTTAGGATGTAATAAGAATTATGAAAAAAACTAGAGAAGACTAGGGTGGTCAAAAATGAATTTGGGAGGGGTGCCTGGGTGGCTTAGTCGGGTGAGCCTCTGACTTTGGCTCAAGTCATGACCTCACATTCATGGGTTTGAGCCACGGGTCGGGCTCTGTGCTGACAGCTCAGAGCGTGGAACCTGCCACCAATCCTGTGTCTTCCCTCTCTCTGCCCCTCTCCATCTCATGCTCTGTCTCTTTCTGTATCAAAAATAAATAAAACATTTAAAAATGTTTTTAAAGGAACTTGGGCATAAGATACAATTTTAAACCAAGTAATTAGAAAAATTATATTTCATTGTCAACTTCTTGGTATGCTTCTTGACTAAAATTCCCCAAGGGTGAAAATGTGATTGACCTAATGCATGTTACTATATATTTCCATTTTTATATTCAAATAGTTTAATAGTTTATGTGACATTTTCCAACTAGTCATGCTCCTGCATAGATCTGTAGATTATGATTTATGTACCACAAAAGATGCTAAACTAGAGATGGCCTAATAACATTATTCCTTTTGGGGCACCTGGGGGATTCATTTGATTAAGCATCTGACATCAGCTCAGGTCATGATCTTGTGGTTTGTGAATTTGGGCCCCACGTGGGGCTCTATGCTAACTCAGAGCCTGGAACCTGGATTCTGTGTCTCCCTCTATCTCTACGTTTCCCACACTTGCACTCTGTCTCTCTCAAAAATAAACATAAAAAATTTAAAAGAATTATTCTTTTTTGTAGATTTTGATTTATTTATGATTTATTTATAACACTAATTTGGAGATGTCCTAATAAAATTATGCCTTAGGTGAAGACTATATCAAATATCATTAGAGTATGTTTCAACAGGTCAATTTTCTGCCCATTTAAGAGATTCTACTAGGTCACTTCCCTTCTTCCCCAATCCCACCAAGGAGTTTCTCCTGTATGTGAACTACTGGATAGCTGCTTAATTTGTCCCTGTTCAACAGTTAAAAGCTCTACTTCTCAGCATGCTCCAACCAACCCAACTCATTGGTAAATGTTGTCCTCAGGTCAAATGAAAACTTACCAGAATGGTAAATATAACCTAAAAACCATGAATATGGAATTATAGTCAGTTTCCTATATATGGTATCATTAGCTGATACAAGTTCACGTCTTTTGTTCAGGTTATATACAGGGAAGATTTAAGGAGTGTTTATACGCCAACAAGTGTCCAATCGTCTTTCTACAAAAACTCAATATAGAAATTTCTTCTAAAAGCAATGATTACTAGGTGACAGATAACAAAAGAAATAGTTAAGAATACTAGTGTCTTGCAGTGACCTGCTCACATAGGACTATCATGATGGGATCTTTTCCTGAGGAGTCACATCTTCTAATGACCATCTGCAATCTGCTATGACATCTGCCTATTTCCTCATTTTATCCATTTGATGTTCACTATTTCCTGCTTTGGTTAAGCTTTTGCGTTATATATCCACAGAGCATGTAATAATAACAATCTTCTTGATTATTTTACTCAGTCCCTTACTCAAGCAGATGTCATAGAGTTGGACTTTTCCTTGATACTTGATCATGGAGCTGCATTCATAGTTTTCCCAAAGTTGACTACATGGAGTAAATCATTCTCGATTTCCAAGGGGCTTCAGGATTTTATGCCATAAAGTCCAATGATACTAAGCCTTTTACATTAATATAAGGTTCTGTGGGTACACATAAATTTAAATGTTGCTCAATGCTGAATAAGACAAAATGAAAAAAAAACATAAAGGCTTCTATGTGGGAAAGAGATTTAGTTGTATATTTGCATCCCCTCCAATTCCTTTATTCACATCTCCTTTTCTAAAAACTTTTTCAGGGTAGTAGTCACCTCATATACATTTCCTCTATATACAATTTAAGTTACTCACATAACAATACCTTTTGAATCACCTATTTTGAGTAACAATCATTTTATTAGTTATCTTTTTGGTAAAGGATAAAGAAAATCATTTAATAGTGTCTCCTTATCTGTATCTGTACATTGGTAGCAGTGAATGCATATTTTGATCAGAAGAAATATATCTTGGGTTAGTGGGTGAATTAATAATTTGCTATTACAAAGCCTTAATTCTACTCTCTAAGATTTCACCTGTTACAGGATAAATATCATCTAGAGCATACTAGATATAAATCTCAGTTAACAGACTCTTGTAGCTACCATTAATGTTCTGACAAAATTCATATTCTATTTATGCACTGATCTGTATCCTTTGATAATTTTAACCCCCTCTACTTTCAAATTATTCTTTATTCTTGACATTGAATATATCCTTTATATTAGTTATTTTGTTGGGTCCAAAAGGAATTAGTCATTTCTATGATCATGGGTGCACAGCCTAAGCATAGCATGTCCAATTATTTTATGAATCCAGGAATTACTAAAAAATTGGACACAGACATCAGTATTAGCATTCCAATCTCTTTCTGAGCTTAAAAGTAGACTATATTTATTTTTTGTCTACTTTTTATATGATTGTTGCATATCTCAATAACTTACTCTATGTCTTCCTGTAAAGACTCAGAAAAATTTTTTTTCACAAATGAGTACCTAAAGCAGTACACTTTTGTCTAATCATTGAGGCCTGTTTGTCTGGTATAAAGGAAATCCAGTGACTAGAGCCCATGAGTGTATAAAATCCAAGTGATTCCCTTAAAATGGGTGCCTAAGTTTTCTTCTATTACTAAATAAAGATTTTGTATCTTTGCCTACTGGATAACCTTGTCCTTACTTTTTTCCATCTAGTTTTACATCACGCAATCATAATACCTCTGATTGCAAAGAGCAATCCAGTCTTCAATCTGACACTTACTTCTATCTGTGAGTCAAGTAGGATGTTTTGACTTGGATGGGATAGAGTCATAGAATTCAGACCACACAGCAATGGCATTGGGGATGCCTTGGATAGCTCTATGGTTGACCTCACAGTTAGTGATGCTACCTTGTCATGTATGCAGTGCACTACATTGCATTCTTTAGAATGTTATGGAATATAGCATTTCCACATTGTGGGAGAGCTTTATTGCACTGCTCCCTAATTACTTACATGTTCTCAAACCTCAATCAAATACAATTGAGTACCTTCCTGCTCAGAGTTAGCTGATGCCTTTCAGAAGCATAGAGAGTTTTGACCAACATCCAATAATAAGTCTTCAATTGTCTTTCAAATGGCAAACCTAAAATGTAGCACTATTTTTCCAAAGTCCTTTCTGCCTGTGTTCTAAATGCAGATACTTCTAATACTATGTGAACTTCCAGATGACAAGGTCCTAGTCAGACTGTCTGTACCACCTCTTCTGTGAATCATTTAATGCTTGCTTCTGCCACATTCAAGTTTAGATTTCTTTCTGGCAACTTTGCAAATGGGATTCAACAGGATTTCCATTTGAGGAATATTATTTTACTCCAAAACAAAGAAACATAAGAGATGCTCAGCTTTTCACTTATTGACAATGTCTATGCAAGGTAGTAAATTGCTCCCTCTTTGGAAACTATCTCTGGTTGCTGAGTCCCCAGCTTTTGTCATAAATTGGGTTTGACTTTGAATTTAACCAAATTTTTAGTAGGCTTCTTCTTGTCATATGGATAACCAAGATACTTCAATTTTCCTGAGGGTGTTCCTGTAAGGAGACGATTATCATGATCTCTTGGATTATAGGAAAAATAGTCTGCATTGATACCTATCTAGTCCAAATCCTGCTTTTATGGATTGTGACAATGTGCTGATGAATTTAATTTTTTTTCTGTTTTTTATTTATTTTTGAGAGACAGAGAGAGACAGCATGAGTGGGGGAGGGTTAAAGAGAGAGGGAGACACAGATTCTGAAACTGGTTCCAGACTCCGAGCTAGCTGTCAGCACAGAGCCTGACGCAGGCCTCAAACCCACAAACCGTGAGATCATGACCTGAGCCAAAGTCAGACACTCAACAAACTGAGCCACCCAGGTGCCCCTGTGCTGATGAATTTAAATATCTCTGTGGCAAAACTGAATAATGTATAAACATTTTTATTTCATGAGACGCAATCTCTGCCTGGTTGTATTGAACGATTTGATTAAAAAGATGGTGAAAGTTTCAAGATTATGATATCTGAAAATTATTTGGATTATAACTTTAATTTACCCTCAGTTGAAAAGAAAGTAATATGATTTTCTAACAGCAAAACAGGAGATTCAACAGACCATCTCTGATAAAAATATAAAAGCCAAATAAAAGCCTGTACATGAAGAGAAAAAGAAATAACTATTCACTCCATAAAGATGTATACCAGGTGGATTTTTAAAGAAAATGCATATGTTTAGTGATAAATACTATGTCTCATATAACTTTGCAAACCTAGGACCTAACACAGTATCTTGTATACTTTCAGTACTTACAGAGTATCATTGTATGACTTGAATCAAAATAATCATTTTAACAAGTAAATTTGGGAATTACCATTTGGCTGCTGTGGTGGGGAAGAGAAGAAATCATAAAACTGTATGCCTTTTTAACAGTCTACATTTTATAGAATCTTTCTACTTAACGACTCCACCTCTCATGAATACCTAAGCACGATTCCTTCTGTTCTAAGCAATAACAGTGCACGATGTACAATAAAGACGTGCTGAGCTGTATACAACCCAAGTTGAGTTGTCAAACTGAAGAGCACATGCCAACTGCTGTCTCTTGTGTACTCAGGATTTAAGCTGTGCTCTGTCCACAGCAAAACAGTCTTCAAAAGGACTATATTACCACACTGGAGGCGACACTGCATTTCTGGCATGTTTCATTATTGAGACTAAATGCTTCCATGTTTTCTATATTAAAAAATTAATATTTTAAAGAAAACTGAAGCAAATACTGCAATTTTGGAAATTATCTTCTTGAAGTTTTGTAGAAACCTTTTATTTATAGTTTCATAATGCCAACATTAAACTAAGTGAATTTATTAGTCTGTCTATAAATAATAAGTAAAATTTATTCTGTTATATTAAATATGAATTGTACTTAAAATGTATGACTATATTAATACATTATATGTTTATTGAATATATTAATATGTATACATTTAATCTCATGTTGAGACTATGTGTAGTATATATTAAATATGTAAGTATAGATTTGTTTATTTAAATCAATATATTTAAATCTTCTCCTGGTAAAATAACGCTGTTTGAATTTCATTCAGGCTGAAAGTAAGAGAGTACTCTTCAGCTTTCTATCTACTGAAGGCAGTGAAAAATCTTAGTTTGAGGAGGCAAACTTTATTATAAAAATTGGATTGCCATTGGATGGATACACACACACAGTGAAAGAAAGGAAAGGCAGGTTCACAGGTTAAAGCATTCTTTTGCTCTCTTTTTAGAGAACTGTCTAGAAGTAGACCCAAACATACAGATTCTTGTGCAAGTGATTACCAAGGTAATATGCTCAGATGAAACTGGCTCAGATGAAACTGGCTCGGATGAAACTAGGGATAGGACGAGAAATGAGCATGAGCAAAACCAGGTCATCACCTACGTCTAGCCTCATCCTGATCCCGAGAAGAGCTTACGAGCATAAAGGGCATCAACTAAATACTCTGATGTGGGACACAGTTTTTACATGCCCAAACGGCTCACTGAAAAAGATGGCCTCTTTCAGGAGTGGGATAGTTCCAAGGCAACTTTGCCAAAGCAGCTCCAGGTGACTCAGGATAATGCCTGTGGAAGAGTCCAGCTGTGAACTGTTCGCAGACAATGTCACCCACAGCGGCTGGTACGTGAGGACACTGGTCCCCTAATGGAAATCTCAGCAGACACAAAAATTAATTGACTTCCCTATCCTAATGCCCATCATGGCCTTACTGGTCATAGACGAGATGTCAAAAGTTTCCTCTAGAAATAATGTTTCCAGACTCCAGCCCAGGTTCCTCCTTCTTTTGTGTTTCTAGATGTCAGACTTTTGTCATTATTATGTCTTTATCATTTTTTTCTCCATTCCTACTTCAGGGAAGGCAAAGGCAGCAAAGTGAAATCCTGTGAAGGACTAAAAGGTAAGGGAGGTCAGGGCACCTGAGTGACTCAGTAGATTAAGCAACTGACTTCAACTTAGGTCATGATCTTGCGGTTCATGAGACTGAAACTTGAATCGGCCTCTGTGCTGACAGCTCAGAGCTTGGAGCCTGCTTCAGATTCAATGTCTCCCTTTCTTTCTTCCCTTTTCCCACTCACACTATGTCTCTGTCTCAAAAATAAATAAACATTAAAAAATTAAAAGTAAAAGAGGTTGAAGTAGAGAAGTAACCTTTCCTTCTAACAGGGTAGCGGAGGGAGAACTTGGAATTGGCTTGGAAAAAAAAAAGTTTTGATATCATATTTGTCTGTAAGTTTTGTTTTATTTTTTATTATATATTATTTTTAAAAAATGTTAATGTTTATTCATTTATAAGTGAGACGGGGAGAGGCAGAGAGAGACCAGGACACAGAATGTGAAGCAGGCTTCAGGCTCTGAGCTGTCAGCACAGAGTCCAATGTGGGGCTCAAACCCATGAAACATGGTATCATGACCTGAGCTGAAGTCGGACACCTACCCAACAGAGCCATTCAGGTGCCCCTCATTGTATGTTATTTTTAACTGATTTTATTATTTAGAAAACTTTTATATTTATTTTAAACAAACTGGGAAGTTCCAATAGTTTATTTTTTCTTTTGTTTCCCTTGTCTCAGGAGACCTACCTAGAAGAAAATTTCGATGGATGATGTGTAAGAGGATAGTGCTTACGTTCTCCTCTAAGATTTTGATAGTTCCAGGTGTCACATTCAGGTCTTTCATCCATTTTGATGCATGTTGCTATCCAGTTTGTTGTGGTGATGGTGGAGGGCACTTAAGGGGAAGAGCACTGGGTGTTGTATGGAAAACAATTTGACAATAAAATATTATTTAAAAATAAATAAATAAATAAATAAATAAAAAGATGAAATTTCTGGGCAAAAAAAAAAAAAAACAAAAACAAAGACCGTTTGTTGAAGAAACTTTTTCCCATTGCATGTTCTTGTCTCTTTTGTTGAAGATTAATTGACCGTACAATCATGGGTTCATTTCTGAGTTTTTCTCCTTTTTTGATGCTTATTTATTTGTTAGTTTGTTTGTTTTCAGAGTGAGAGAGTATGAGCAAGTGGAGGGACAAAAAGAGGGGAGAGAGAGAGAATCCCAAGCAGACTCTGTACCTTCAGCATGGAGCCCTACATGGGGTTTGATCCCACAAACCATGAGATCATGACCTGAGGTGAAATCAAGAGTTAGTTGGTCACTCAACCGACTGAGCTACCCAGCATGACTGAGTCACCCAGACACTCATCATTTCTGGGGTTTTTTATTCTATTCCATTGATCTATGTGTCTATTTTTATGCCAGTACCACATTATTTTGAGAACCACAAATCTAGAATTGTGATGCCTCCAGCTTTGACTATATAGAAAGCCCCCTAACTACAAAACCTAAATTTCTCCTATTATTAGCCTCTTATATTATCATGACGTCTTTACTAGGGTCAATGAATTAATATTGATACATTGTTATTAAATGGAGTCCACACTGTATTAAAATTTTCTTGACTTTACCTCATTTACATTTTCCTCCTCATGGTATCATTATACATCTCCTTTAAAAAGTTTGTCACATCTTCTTATTCTCCACTTGGGTCTTTTTTTCTTTTCTTTCTTTTTTTTAAAATGTTTAAACAATTAATTAGTTACTTAATTAATTTTGAGAGACAGAGACAGAGCATGAGCAAGGAAGAGGCAGAAAGAGAGGGAGACACAAAATCAGAAGGAGGCCCTGGCTCTGAGCTGTCAACAGAGGGCTCGAACCCACAACAGTGAGATCATGACCTGAGCCAAAGTCGGACGCTGAACCCACTGAGCCACCCAGATACCCCTGTAACAGTTTCTTAAACATTATTTTCCTTTTGATGAACCTGACATTTTTCAAGTTTATTTATAAATTTTGAGAGATAGAAAGAAAGAACACAAGCATGGAGGGGCAGAGAGAGAAGGAGAGAGAGAATCCCAAGAAGGCTCCTCATTCTCAGATCAGAGCTTGCCACAAGATTCAATCTCACAAAATCCAGAGTCAGAGAGTTAACTGACTGAGCTACCCAGGTGCCCCAGCGACCTTGACATTTTTTAATAGAACTGCCCAGTTTTGTTTTTAGTTTTTTTGAGGTGTTCTTTTTTTTTTGTAAGATGCCCCTACAAAATCAGAATTTTTCCAGTGTTTTTGTCATAATTAGGCCAAAGTTTGTGGTTACAGAGAGAAGGATCCCAAAGGTAAATTACCATTTTAATCTTATTGTCTAAAGGGTAAATATTATCAACATGGTTCAAGTCATTGGATGTTGACCTTTATCTCTTGAGTGATGTGGTGTTTGCCAGCTTTCTCTGCTATAAAACTATTATTTTTTCACCATTTCCATAGTGCACTCTCTGGAAGGAAGTGACTATGCACAGCTCACAGTTAAGGAGATAGAGTGATGGCACACCTCATATTTGCATAAGTTATGTAGAATACTTTATGGAAGTTTTTTTTTTTATTCTTACCCCTTTATTTTCTCAGTCATACCTTTATATCAAAATGGACTCAGGAATATTTATTTTATATTTCGGTTTATAATCTAATATTACTTTATATATTTTGTTGCTCAAATTTTTCCACTTTTAGCCATTAGAAATTCTTTTAATTTGGCCCTTGACCTACCTTCATCTATATGATGTTTTTCTTTTTGCCTTCCTTTCTTCCTTTCCACGTCTCTCCTTTCATTGCACAACTTGCTTTCTGACATTACAATATGCCCCAGGCTCATCTTGTATATCACTTAACCCAATCCTGGAATCATCCATTTGTTCAAGGAACTCTGACTCATTTTATTGAAGAATGGTATTAGGAATGAAGGTCAGAGTGTTCTGTGTCCTTCTTGGTACTGAGGTGTCATTGCTTTAGGGATTTTCAGTTGGCAGAGAAATATACACAATACACAATATATGTGTGAAAAACAACCTATGGATATACACATGTGTATAAATATTTCTAATGTAACCATCTGTACCTATATTAAACCAAGCATGAGTTCGTACTAACATCTTCATCTCTAATCCATTGCCACATGGATCATTGCAGTATCCTCCCCTTGTAGATATATAAATGCCAACTTTAACAGTAATAACCCTGGACATTACCAAACACACTCCACTAAGTTAATTTTTCAGTTTCAGCATACATTTATGGCAGTATTAGACTCATTAACCTTTACTCCTGAGGGGAATAACTTTACCAATCAGAATACAGTGCTTACACGCAAATCCTTTTGCTATTAGTATTACAGACTCTAGACATTTCTAAAATTATATATATTAGCTTCATTTCCCTCCATCTGCTTCAGCAAAGTTGTTGCATATATTTGTGATACAATTAGATTCTCTTGTCACAATCTGAATCCCTTCCAATAGCCCCCAAAATCCCAAGATTTTTTTTAATTAACATACATTAAGGCTCACTTCTTTGCCATAAAAGTTTTGAGATTTTGACAAATGCAAATTATTCTATATCCCTCATTACAGTATCACATAGAATAGTTCCAGCAACCTAAGTTTCCCCACTTCAGGTAGTTCACCTTACCTGCATCCCATCACACCTGATACCAATCCACTGACCTGATTATTTATAGCATTGGGTTTTTCCAAAATGTCCTATAATTGCAATCAGACTGGCTTCTTTCACTTAACAAAATTTGTTTAAAGTCTGCCCATGTCCCTTCATATTTTAACACTTCACTTGTTGTCATTGTTGACAATATCCTATAAATGCACTGCAGGTATTTTATCCATGCACCTATTACATGACATCTGCTTTGCTTTCATCCACGTTTAGGTTTTTGTGTGGACACTGATTTTCAAATCAGTTGGGCAAACGCCTAGAGGCACTATTAGTGAATCATATGATGATGATGATTATGTTTAGATTGGGATAAGGCTAACAATGTTTTTGTTGTTGTTTCTTTGTTTTTTTGTTTTTTATTTATATTTGAGAGAGAGAGAGAGAGAGAGAGAGAGAGAGAGAGAGAGAGCGCGAGAGAGACGGAGTATGAACAAGAAAGGGGCAGAGAGAGAGGGAGACACAGAATCCGAAGCAGGCTTCAGGCTCTGAGCTGTCAGCACAGAGTCGGATGCAGGGCTCGTACCTGTGAACCGTTAGATCACGACTGGAGCGTAAGTCAGTTGCTTAGCTCCCAAGGTTTTGACTTTTTCAAAGGTTTTCAGTTTTTGTTTGGTTTTATTTTTCTAGTTTAGTTTATGTTGGTTTAGATGACCCAGTGTTTTTCAATTTATCTTATTACTTAATAGTCTTAATAAGTTGTAATCAAATACTTTTCAAGTATTTAATTGCAAATATATTCTACCGCCAGGATTTGTGTTTTGTGCTTGTTTTCTCTCTCTTTCTCTCTCTGATCATTTAAATTTATGTATTTTCCTTTCAAACTTAGAAGGCTTTCTTTAGACTTTCTTTATGTAATACCTTGAAAACTAAGTAATTACGGTCTCTTTATAGTGCCTTTAAATAAGGCCAATATATTCTGCGGATATTAATTTGATATGCATATTTTCAACTTACTTTCAAATACTTCAAGTTTAATATTTTTGTCATGCGGTAGTTTTGTTTTAATCTAATAGATTTTTTCAAGACTGCCAATTATGTTTTATATATTGTATGCCTATTTATTAAGTAATTTATGTAATAAGACTTTTATTCTTCTTTATAAATGTGGCTCCTTATTTTGAATTTTATCATGTGTTCATACTTCCTCTGAGGTTTATCATTGTTTCTTCAGTTGATCATTTTTTCTATTATCTCAACAATATAGGACAAGTCTGTTTGTGAATTTCCCCCACTGATAATGACTATTAACTGGGTTTTACAGTGATTTCCTAAGTGTCTTTTATACCTAATCAAGAAGAAAATTAAAAACTTAGACTTGTTTTTAAATCTGTCTCGTATCATTTTTTAGTTAACATGTATTACATTGATTAGAAATTTAAACATGGGACACCTGGATGGCTCAGTTGGTTAAGCATCTGACTAAGGCTCAGGTCATGATCTCAGGGTCCATGAGTTCCAGCACCACATAGGGCTTGTGCTGACAGCTCAGAGCCTGGAGCCTGCTTTAGATTCTGTCTCTCCCTATCTCTCTCTGCCCCTCCCCCACTCGCACTCTGTTTCTCCCTCTCTTTCTTAAAAATAAATAAGCATTTAAAAATTTATAAAATGAAATATCAGCATAAAAATCAGTGTGGTGACAAAAGTGTATAAATAATGAAACATAAAGGATAGTTATATACAAATTATAATATATATGATTTAATAGTTTTAAAAAATTATCACTAATACTTAGAAAATTTAGAGGCCCCTGGGTGGCTCAGTCAGTTAAGCATCCAACTTCGGCTCAGGTCATGATCTCGCATATCTTGAGTTGGAGCCCTACCTCAGGTTCTGTGCTAACAGCTCAGAGCTTGGAGCCTGCTTTAATTCTGTGTCTCCCTTTCTCTCTGCTCCTCCCTTGCTCATACTCTGTCTTTTTCAAAAATAAAATAAAAACCTAAAAAAAATGTAAAAAAAGAAAATATATTGGATATGTCAACACAAAGATTTTTACTATTTTCAAAATACTGTGGACATATGCCAAAGAGAGAGTTTTAGACTACAATGGAACAGGCATTGTGTTATTTCCTATGAAATAAGAAGGCATAATGAATATTACAATTATTTTAATTAAATGGAAGAGTACTGAATCAATGGTAAACAGTTGGTAAAATATAAGAAAATAGCCCTTAAATACATGAATTGAGCATGTGCTAAATAAGATATAAACAGACAATATATTGTTTATTAATGTGTTTTGAAAGGAAACTGATCATTATATGACCATCTAAAACATGCCAGCCGAACTAAAGAGTTAATGAAAACTGAAAGCATAAAACAACTAGAATCAAAATCTAATTACAACTTCTCATCAATTTGGGAAAATATTTCATAACTAAGAAAGACATTGAAAAAGTTTTAGGAACAAAATATATACATATTTTTAACATTTTTAAATGTGTAAATAAAAATTCAAAGAAATAAAGGTGGCACAATACTTGAAAAGTTAAGAAGTCAAAATTGTTAATTATTTAATTTAAAACTTCAAATGATTGTTAACATTGATTTAAAAACTGGGAAATGAAGTAAACAGGTACTTTATATAAACACAACAAAAACCCTGCAAATAGAAAAAGAATACTTGTAATTAAAGATGAATAAATAACATATTATTCACAATAAATTTGCTAATTTTTATTGTTTTTTTATTTTATGTCCCCTATCCTTAGCATACAGTATTAATTAGTTTCAGGCATATGCTATAGTGATTCAATAATTCTATACTTTACTCAATGCTCATCATGATAAGTGTATGTTAATTTTTTAAAAATAATTGCTAGATTATACTGATGGGAGACTGTGATCAGATGAAACACATTATTAAAAGAAATTTACAATATATAAGGAAGTTTTAAAGTTTTCACAGGAAAATTAGAGATGTTTATTTCTGTCTAAACACAAACATAAATAACTGGAAATAAACTAACATACAAAAATGATAGGAGAATGGAATACTATAGATTGTAAAGATCGCGTTTGCAAAAGAAATGTACTAGCATACGATAAAGACTGATGACATGTGAGAATAACAATATACACGCTCTAACACAAGCTCTCTATAAGTTATTATCAAAATTCTGGGCCGATGAAAGAAATAAATCTATTTATAGAGAGATATTTTTATGAGTACGTTAAAAAGCTCTGGTCCTACTAAGTCGATGGGAAACTAACAGGAAATGAGAACAGAATGTTCTGGAGTGAAGACAGATCAGGTAGTACTTCTAGTTCTTTGAAGATTTTTTGAGGATGCAAAAAGAAAATTACTAATTAATCATTTAATATATTACAATGTCATTAATCAATGAAATGCAGATAAAAATAATTACATATTTTATCAACTTAGCAATATTTTCAAAATAGCAAACATCAACATAGATAAGAATAATGAATGGGCCATTTCCTCAAATGCCATTTAAATTATAATTAAAAAAACAATTTTTCTACTATTTGTCAGGAAACATGAATCCTCATGCTTCTTGACATAATACACTTCTGGAATTTTCATTTGAAATAATTTCTCACTTATCCAATAATTTATTTGCAAAATTTTATCATATTTTCTTAAAGTAATCAAACATTGGAACCAATAAGTATTTCAAAAAATAAATGTATACGTACAATTATTGTTAGATTTTTTTTTAAACTTCATAAATGACTTACTGTTTTCTGGACCAGAATTTGGAACCAATAGAGAAATGGAAAGAAAGGCTAGTAAATGAAAATCAAAATGATCTCTTATTGGAAATAAAATCAATTGGACAATCAATAGTCCTTAGATTCGCAGGATACTTGAATTAGGCAAATACAAGCACTCAGGCACTGTCTCCTATTTGCAGGCCTCTGTCAAAAAGGGACTGGTTTTTTTAGAACGTGCAAAAGAGAAGAGTACAGCAACACATAGTACATGTAGGCAGGTAGATATCAAAAGATACCCCATAAGTTGCTGAGACACAGAGCTCTATTTTTCCTCTTAAATTCATGAATATGGAGATGAACTCAGAAGAGGTATCATAACAGGGGCTTCTCCTGCAAAGAAAGGTGAAGCCAGGGGAAAATAGCATACTCCCAGGTAATAGTATATCATAGAACGAAACTTGCCATAAGTCATAATTAAGTTTATGGAACATTGTTAATCAAATGTTAATATAATACATAGTAAATATAAGGCACAGTGAAAATTCCAGATATTAAATTAAAACTGCAATTTGAATTTCATTTGTAAACATATATTTACAAAGGAATTATGTATGAATATCCAGAAAGACAACGGTTATTTTCTCTTTGTGATTGAGTTCCCTTGAATTTTGTTTCCTTCTTTTCATTTGAATTGTTTAAAAATAAATACATATGCATTTGGAAGCCCAACAACAGTCTGAGTAGCCTAACAAAATATATTAATTAGAATTAATTTGTTCTTCTTTACTATTTTTCTCAGAGAAATTTTCTGTGCTTATATCTCTATGTTTTAGTAAATAATTTCATCTAGTAGTGTATTTTATTTTTCATTGATTATTTATTTCTTCATAAAACAGTTTCCATTTATGTGGTGTCAACTGTTTGCCCATGACTCAAAATGAAACTCAGAAAGAGAGTTACTCTTGACAGAAATATATTAAAGGAAAACATAAAATTCTAAAGTCCAGTGTATCATCAAAGAGGATAGTAGTTGGGGCACCTGGGTGGCTCAGTTGGTTGAGTGTCTGGCTCAGGTTATGATCTCGCTGTTTGTGGGTTTGAGCCTTGCATCAGGCTCTGTGCTGACAGCTAGCTCAGAGCCTGGAGCCTGTCCTCAGATTCTGTGTCTCCCTCTCTCTCTGACCTTCCCCTGCTCACGCTGTCTCTCTTTCTTTCAAAAGAAAATAAAACATTTTTAAAAATTAAAAAAAAAAGAGGACAGTAGTTAAATGACTCTTTGTTAAGCACATTCAAATCGGAAATAATCTCTCTAATTCTAGTATAGAACAAAAATATATAAAAGCAAGGAAGATCTAGAAAAAAAGTAATTTTAATTTTCAAGATGATTGGGGATAGTAAGAAACTGTTGAAGTAGAAAAAAAAGAAAAGAAAAATAAAAAACTACTAGGACACTTCAGTTTGGAGAGACTAAGGTGGAAATGGATTACTTGAATGTAAATAGACACTATCTGGGCAAGGTGATCTGGAGTAAATACAGAGCCCTGAGCCAGCTCAGAAAAACTGAGTCACCCCGACAGATCTAAAATTCTTTGTTACAGAATGGCACTTTAACTAAATAATATCTAAACTCTCATCTACCTTTAAAATTCCATTTCTGGCATTTCAGTACATCCAAAGAAGGGATTCTTAATCTGGGTTTTTTTTTTTCTTTCTCCTCTTTCTTCCTTTGCCTTGTACAGCTTGCAGTAGTTAGAGCCTTCAACAAATCCAGTGTGATGTAACATGAAAATTCACATATTAGTTTCACACATTCCAGACAACTAGAATTAACTACAGTTGCTTGAGAAAGCTATATTCACAAACGTAAAGACAAGTGATTTCTTAACAAGAAAATTAGTTTAAACAAAATGTTATTGCCTTCTTGAATTATAAATGCATATGAAACTAAGTTTGAAAAAAATCAGGAGTTTTGGTAATAATTTATTGATAAGAATTAAGGAATAACTTGAAGAAGGTCAGCTCTCATATTCAACAACTTATTTATTAATGAATGCAGCCATTCAACCGATATTTGGCATCCATTATTTGATAGGCTATAAACTAACTTCTGGAGATATATCTCCTGCTGTTAGATAGTTTGTTGTTCAGGTGACATTAGTCTGAGGCATTCTTAGAGATTGGATCATTGTCTTAAAATTATCTTGAAATATTTAAATAATCTTCTTAAGTACCAAGAAAACTTCTGAGCAAATATGTAACCTCATTGCATCAGTAGTGGGGCAAAAGCTCAGGTAAGATATTCTGTTCTTAAGCTTTGCTAAATATGTCTTTAAATAGGTTCATGAGCATTGAGAACATGAAAATACATAACAAGGACTTTATCATTATTATAAATGCTAAGAAATCCTGTAGACCATGGTGTTGGAGATTATTTTAATAGCCCAGTAAAAGAATTCATGCCCTGGTCAATGACTCCATTCCAGGGTGAAATATACAACAAAATATTATATTCATAATGAAATGCAGAACATTATAGCTACATATAAAAAAGAGGAAGAAAGAATGTAGAAAAGGAGTTAAATTTTCTTTTTCCTATTGTATAACATCTTTTTTAAATTTTATCTCTTTCCCACTTAGCATTTTGTCCTGCAATTTTTTTTAACATATAAATAATGTGAGGCCTGAGCATATGCAGAATTTCTTTATCTTCTACTTCTAGCCTCAGGCTAAACAGGAAGTACACAATAATTTTTTATTGACTCTGATGAACATAGTAATTATAAATTTAGCTTACTTTTGTATACTATTTTTAGTTTACATGTTCTATTCACCATTATAATAACAAAAAAATCTAAACTCTTTGGTAAGTAGGATACTCACAGAATGAAATTATGTATGATTTTATTCATTAAAATGCGAAGAAATTTAAGGAAGGATATCTTGCAGGACCAAAAGCAGCATTTATGAAGTTGTTGAGAAATGCTGTCTTTGCTGAAAATAGGGTTATACTTCAAACCTCCACTAAAATTAATGAACATGTATTTTAAGTTTTTGAGTCACAAATAAGATTATAAGTAGTTAGAATGACAGAAAAAGAAAGGATACATCACACATACTTTTAAGTTACTTCCACAGTCAAACTGCTTCAGAATACTGCAATTCAATTAAATTTACCTTATTATTAACAAATGTTTAACACTTCACAATCAGTAGAATTCTTAAGTGGTAAGGTACCAGCATATATTGAGACTGTGATTAATTTATCATTTAAAAAAGTGATGAACTTGGATATTCCACTGAGGAACTTTGGATACAAGGTAAGGAAGGAGCAACCTGTTTTCCCCTTACTGCTTATAGAAAAAGTTTGAGAGGAAAGATATAAATTGAAGAATAAAGTAGTAAGCAAAGAAGAACTGGCTCTGGGTGATTTAAAAAATTCTCAGCCTATTCATATTATTAAAAAATACAAGTAAGTGTGCTCTGGAAAAAACACTAAGTTTGAGGACAGGGAATTTTTGGCAAAGAGATTAGGTGTTTAACTTATGGATCCAATCAACCCTTTCTTCAGAAGCCAGAAATAGAAATGCCCTTATCCAGGAAAGATCTGTAGAATACTCTCTTATCTGATCTCTTGGACTCTCATGAATTGAAAAAGAGAAATACAAGATTTTGGGAATTTTCTACCAATAGAAACACCACCATCCTGGAAGGAAAGGGACAGAGTTGGAGTGAAAGATGAAAGACAGACTCAGGCAGAACCATGCATGTAAATGTGTGACCAATGGTGGACCACAGATGAGGCGACCCCCATACTGATGGACCTAAAAAGCAGGGATACCATCCCAACAGTCCCAGAGGACAGATCATCCAGCCACAGATGATTATTATGTGTCTTTGAAACCTAATGGAATTTGCCCAACTGAGGTGCCATCTTGCTTAGGACCCATGGTCCCTTTATTCTTTCCAATTTCTCCCTTTTGGAAGGGGAATGTCTATCCTTTGGACTCTCTCCCCTTGTATGTTAGAAGCAGATAACTTGTCTTCCACAAAGAGGAATGCCTACTTTGAGCCTTACCCATTACTGAATTAAATGGCTGAGGTGATAATATTTGGTACTTTTTGAGTTGATGATATTTAGCTAAAATTTTAGACTTGACTTTGATGCTGTAATGAGTTATGACTCTTGGAGATACTGTGATTAGGTGAGTATATTTTGTACACAGGAAGGATGTAAACTTGGAGCACCATAGGGTAAGCTGTTGTGGGTTGAATTGTGTTTCTCAAAAAGGTATGTTGAAATCCTAATTCCCAGTACTCATGGATGTGACCTTACATGGGAATAGTGTCCTTGTGACTTTATCAAATTAAGATAAGGTCATAATGAATTAAGGTGGACTTTTCCCAATAAAATGGATATCCTCATAAGGGCAGAAGAGACAGAGAGACAGGCGAGGAGACACCATGTGATGACAGAAGCAGAAATTGAAATGTGGTAGCTGCAAACCAAAGACCACCAAAGTTTGCAGACAAATTACCGGAAACCAGAAAAAAGCACAGATTCATCCCCACAGGTTTCAGAGGGAGCATGGGACTTCCATCACAGAGATTTTGGACTTTTAGAAGAACTGTGATGGAATAAATTCGTGTTGTTTTAAGACACTCAGTTTATGATACTATGTTACAGCAGCTAAGTTATAAATATAAATATTTAGTAAAAACTGGATTAAACAGTTTGCTGAAGAAATGACCAAAAACAATGAAAAAAGAATAACTCCAGTTTTCATATAGCTGAAAACTAGTATCATACACCTGAACACTAAACACTTTATTACAGTCGGTAATGAGTAAATGTTTGTTTATTAAAAGGAGAATAGGGACACCTGGCTGGATCAGTCAAAAGAGCATACCACTCTTGATCTCAGGATCATGAGTTTTAGCCCCATGTGGGGTGTAGAGAATACACAAATTAAATAAGTAATTTTCTTTCAAAAGAGGAGAATAGATACTTTGATAAATACTGTGACATTCCAAGTGTCTCTCTTAAATGCAAATATTTTTGCCTGCAAGTTATTTTATTAAGCTAAAGAATCAATAGACCCAGCTAAATTGTTTCCAAACTAAATCAATATTCTTTCTGATATGTATGTTATAAAACTTAATGCTATATAAAATCTATTTTGGTTGACAAAATGCGTATCTAATATTAAAGCACTAAGAATAGCTCTTATCACTTTTGTATTTATTTTACAAATCCTGAAAACAATTTCCTCTTATCCGGTAGAAGTCTGAATTTATTATTCTTGCTTTTACTTTTAAAATAGGTACCTGGACATGAAAAAACTTGGGAGCCCCGAGTACCTGAGACCACAGTGACATGTTGAAGTGCAAAAATGGCAAAGATGATTTGATTTCTTGACGATATGAGAATCTCTTTAGGGTCCACATTTTTAAAAACTTGATTTAAAGTAACATCTCTTTTTGACTGAGATGGTAGTTGTAAAAATATACTCACAACTAGTTATTAATACCAATATTTTTGGATGAAATTAATTAACCTACTGTATTTAAACACTAATGAACTTCTTACCAAAACAGTATTAATTGTGGTTGCCTCTTAAGCATACCCTCACTCATAAAAAATAAAAACGTACTATCAGAAATGAAAAAATGAGTATGTTTTGCTATTTGTCATGATAACTATATAAAAACATCTGAATTATTTAAAAATCTTAATAAAATTTGGAAATATCATTAGTCATAAATTAATTTGAATGGAAGATTAGGAGATAACTTTTTTTTTTAATGGAAGTGGTCAGTTCTTCCTACAGGGAGACTTTGGAGATAAGCAATAACTTAAAATTCATAGATTTATATTAGATTAACAGTGTGAGATTAGATACCACAACATTCTCTGTAATGTCTTAAGTAAGTCCCACCTATTTTTAATAAGAGTAAATATAAGAGTAATGAAAGGCAAACAGGCTTTATTTTTGTTAATTTTTTTTTTCAAAGAAACACATTTTAAATGGAATTGGGGACAAATTAAGCAACCTGTGGACCAAGTGATGGTCCTAAAAGTAATG
Organism: Helogale parvula; assembly: GCA_004023845.1. Lineage (NCBI taxonomy): Eukaryota > Metazoa > Chordata > Mammalia > Carnivora > Herpestidae > Helogale > Helogale parvula. The sequence goes on from PJEM01005594.1 coordinate 75,400, forward strand.
GATCTGTACATTCCTCGCATGTTTTCCACCTTCTGGTGATATGGCACCCCCAATTTGCTAAAAGCTACATTGTTCTTTATCGTAGGACTTTCTTAGTCCCTGAAACTACAGCAGTTTGCAACCTGGACAAAACCTTGCTCTGTAGCTCAGCAAGGGAGGATTGAGGTACCTTCGTCTGCTTTCACTCATGGGACTGTATTTTTCTTCCAAGTTTGAAAGGATGTCCATTTCCTTAATAACATTGTAATTTGGGAAAGTAAAGATTATAGTTTTTCAAGTAATGATATATTGAAACTGAAAAAATCACAGTCAAAAACACTCTAAGAGAGCATATCTGATGAGCTAACCCCTATAAATAAGCAAAATTGGAGATTATGACTAGTGACAAATTTTACAATAGATTTAAATCTTTCTCAGTTTTTGCTATTCAGTTAACTCAGAATGGATGAGGACACTGGAATGCAGTTGGAGAAATTTCTAAAATTTACTAAAGCAGAAATGTAATATACAGAGGATAAATGGCGTTCATCAAAGTAAGTGTATGATTCAAAAATTTCCTTTTGAAAACATTTTATTCTTGGGATCAATACGCTGGAAATTGCCTTTGTTATTTCCTGAAATGTGAAATTAAAGTCCAAAGAAATCCATTTTAATGCAATGTTGTTTAAAATATGTTGTTTACAAAAGCATTTGATCTGGAAGTATTGAATACCTTTCTCTGAATCACTCTTAAAATGTTATCACTGAACTTTGCCTATTTAGTTTATTAGTAATGGTTTACTACTTCCTGGCAGTCTTTTTCTTTTTTTGTTGTTAAGTTGTTATTTAAATTCCAGCTAGTTCACATACAGTGTGATATTAAGTTTAGGTGTACAATATAGTGATTCAGCAGTTTCGTACAACAACAGCTGCTCACCACAGCAAATGCCCTCCTTAATCCCCATCACCTATTTCACTCATCCCTCCTTTTATCCTCCTCTCTGGCAACCGTCAGTTTGTTTCTATAGCTAAGAGTCTGTGTCTTGGTTCCTGGCAGTGTTTTTCAAAACACGATAAAGAATGACCAGCCCCCAAGTATAGGGCCAGTTTTAATTTTTCTGATCTAAAAAATGTGTTTAAAGCATTGTAGTCTAATGGATATTTATTGCAACGCATTGCTTGAATTAGGGCAAATAGGGGATCAGATCATTGAGCCCGAGAAATGATGATGGCAGGAACAACATGGAGTAATAAAATCATGAGGCAGAGTCTACTGCTATTATCTTGGCCCTACTGATAGACTGAGGTGCCTCACAGGTCAGGGACATTTGATATCATGTACCCACGTTTCATGACCAAAGACAGAACAGAGAATTTTTTTGGCAGCTGCACTCTTGATGTAGAGATGTTTTCTTTCTTATTAGTTCCTCTTTTACTCGTATAGCATATTCTTAATTAGCTTTGAAATATTAGACCTGTGACATTAACTGTAATTGTTGCTGCTGTGGCTGTCTCTTGAACACAAAGCATATGGTCCAAGGTGGCACTTCAGCCATTTGTCCCCCTGAAGCCTGAATATCTCTATATTTTAACTGTCAGCTTGACTCGTAATGCATCTCCTGCAGATTCCTGCTAAACATAACCATTAACTTCCGGGTTTAACGTCTGCCTAGTGATTGTCCGTAGAAAGTCATGACTCATGTTTGCAAATTCATAGTAAGTGATTTCCAGCTAAGATGTTCTTACATTTTCTTTCCTTGATACACTCCTTCCATTTTAAATATATAACAATGACAGATAAAGTAAGAAACAGAGCAAACTTGCTACGGACAATACAAAGAACAAAGGTAAACATATTTACAAGCAGAGGTGGAACAACACTCTAAAGACAAAGGAAGGACTGAAGCTGACATATTGCCAGGTTCAGGTCAAGAGATAGACAAACTGTGGTAGCTCAAAATTTGGCCTCCATAGGGCAAAGGGATTAAAACTTCAAAGATGAAAATAAAACAGAAAAGATATTTATAGGGTGTGGGTACGTGTTCCTATTGTGAAAAAGAAGTGTAATGGGGAAATACAAGAAAACAAAACAAAACAAAACGACTGCTTCCCACTACCAGTTACTACAGATTTTAGCAAGCTGCTGGTTTTGTGAAACTGGAGGACTCACGCTTAGCCACACTTAAGAAGTGAACCAAACTGCCCCCTAGCTTTTGATTGGGCCTGTATTGTCCCCAGTGCCCTATGAGCAAGAGCTGTCAAAGGCCATCTGAAATGACAGAGAAGAGGATAAGAGTGATGAGCAACTGTAGAACTATTGGCCATGGAAGGGTGATTGTAGAAGAGGAGCGTAAAAGAAATAAAACAGAAGGAACAAATAATTGCTCAAAAAATATTTCAAAGTATTGCTCGAGATTTAGTGAATCTGCCATTATTCAAATAGGGTGAGAGTGGACATAGAACACCTGTGTGGGCTAGGTTGTCTAAAAAGGGTCTGAAATATCAAAGGAGCAGCCAGATTAAATGATGTTAACCCTTAAACTATAGCAACAGAAATTATCCCAGAAAGTAATATCAAAACATGAAAAATTGTATTACTTAGGAAAACAGCCAACAATCCTGACAACGAAATGAAATTTGTGAGGATTTTCAAAATCTTTGAAGAGGTATATTTAAGTTATTCAAGAAAGCAAACAAAGGCATAGTTCCACCAACAAAAGAACAGTAAATTATAAAACAAAGTAAGCAGCAATTTTAAAAGGCAATATAAAGATCAATTAGATTAAGAGATATAGTCATTGGAATAAAAATTAACTTAGAAGGTATCTAGTCTAGACCAAACATAGACTCAGAGAGAACTTGTGAAAGAGATTATTACTAATAATTTTACTAAGTTGTCAATATGTAGCAAAGAGAAACAAAAATATCAATGAGTAAGTACTTCAGTCAACACAAATGAATATGAAATACACAAATAACCAAAAGCTTTTTAAAAGTGCATCTGAAGCCACATAAACACAGTTTATGTTTGGATCCATTGATTATGTATTTACCACACTACTGCAACACTCTCCTCCAAGGTACTGTTAGTTCCAGAGAGAATAGAAATTTCTTTTCCCTAATTCTGGCCCATCTCTGGGAGAGTGCAGTGTGAGGAAGAAGGGAGGAGTGTGGTTTTTTACTACCCTTGGAGAGTAGATGCATAGTACACGTGAGATAGTTTGTGCAAAATCACCCTGTTAATCACTATCTTGAAAATGTCCATGGGGCACCTGGGTGGCTCAGTCGGTTGAGCTTGGACTTCAGCTCAGGTCATGATCTCCCGGTCTGTGGCTTCGAGCCCCACGTCTGGCTCTGTGCTGACAGCTCAGAGCCTGGAGCCTGCCTCGGATTCTGTGTCTCCCTCTTTCTCTACCGCTCCCGCCTCAAGCTCTGTCTCCAAAATAAGTAAACATAAAAAAAAAAAAAAAGAACATGTCGAGATTTAGTCCTTCTTCTATATTCCCAGTAAATACAATATGCAAAAATACATGTTGTTCAGTGTTTATGGTCGGGGTTCTGGGGATGGCCATCCTGGAGTGTTTCCCTTCTAACAAAGAGTGTCCCAGTTTCAGGAGTTGATCCCCTGGAAATACTGGCCAGGTAAGGAGCGGAAGGACTGCCAATAATTGCTAGGGCAAATTGTTATGATAGAAAAACTCACTGCAAGTAGATCTCAGTAGCAGAAGCTTGGTCCAGTAGGTGGCTCCTGGATTCATTAGGTCCCCCCAATAAATCTATGTATCAATTGCTGTCTTTGAGTCCTTTCTTTGGCCCCACCGACCATCACCTATCCTAGGCTTAGAGTCTGCTGGGGTGCAGCTGCACCTCAGGAGAGCCAAGATTTTTAACATTCCCTATTTACCACTTTGACACTGAGTCAGGGTAGGGGAGCATTTATGTCTTTATATAAATTGGATTTAAAATGGGCAGCATCATTGTCATTTTTAATGTTTATTTTTGAGAGAGAGAGAGACAAAGTATGAGCAGGGAAGGGGCAGAAAGAAAGGGAGACACAGAATCTGAAGCAGGTTTCAGGCTCTGAGCTGTCAGCACAGAGCCTGACACCACCATGAGATCATGACTTGACCAGAAGTTGGATGTTTAACTGACTGAGCCATCCAGGCGCCCCCATCATTGGCATTTTTTTAAAGATGCAAATACAGCCAAAACTTAGAGAAAACTGTATTTCATTCCAATTTTTTCCAATTACACCATGGTTCACAATCACCTGAGGGACTTGCTGAAGCCCCGTGGACCTCGCCTTGAGAGTCCTTGATTTGGTGTGATTACTGAGAGGTTGGAGAAATTGTATTTCTCCAAGTTCTTAGGTGCTGCTAATGCTGCAGTTTCAGGGACCACACATTTTAAGGCTAATGTTCTATGCAGTCACCTAAAGTTAGTATCTTAAGAAAATAATCTTTTCCAGGGTAATTTCAGTGTTTAGTCCTTTGGGAATTAGGCATGTGCCCACTTTGTCCCATAATCAAGTCATTAAGTTGTACTTACTTTATTGTAAATATAGGAATCATTTGAGAACTTTCCTTTGGGTGGTTGGCAATTTCATTAGTTACTTAGTTCACTGAATTTTAATAAGACCAGTTCAATTTATTTTGTCACTTTCCCCAAATTTTTCTCCGTTTTACACAGAGCCAGAATTACCTGGCACATCCCTGAAAACCCTTTGTGAGATTTTAAGATGTATTTGAAATACATGTTATTGATTACCTTAAAAAGACTGCAAAATTCTTAATTTTTTGTCTCATGCATTTCTTTTATTTTTTTTTTTTTTGCTGGTTAATTTGACTTTCTTTAAATATTTGAATATCCGTCAAATAAAAATAATCAATTTATTTGGCTCAAAGGAATAGAGGCAACAAGAAGATAAATAATAGCTCAGGGAAAAAAAAAGATGAGAATGTATTATTTAGGATTTACTGAGTTCCTCATCACTGAAATGGTGTAAGCATGAATATAGAAATACTTTCTGCCTGGGAAGTTTAGAAAGGATCTCAAAAAAACAAAGAAATGGGGGCACTTGGGTGGTTCAGTCAGTTAAGCATCTGACTTTGGCTCAGGTCATGATTTCATGGTTCTTGAGTTCAAGGTCCGGGTCAGACTCTGTGCTGCTTCAGATTCTGTGTCTCCTTCTCTCTGTCCCTCCCTTGCTTGTGCTCTCTGTTTTTCTCTGTCTCTCTCTCTCTCTCTATTTGTCTCTCTCTCTCAAATATAAATAAGTATTAAAAAAATGCAAAGGAGTGGTCATATTAAGTGATTTTGCCCTGAAAGAATCTTCAAAGGAAGAAAGTTTTAAATGTTATCCATTTAAGCATTCCAGGAAACTAAACCATTATTGTAAATCACCTATGTGTCTCTGAAACCGAGTGTCTGTCACCATAATAAACACAGCAAAAAACAAACAAACTAACTAAAAATAAACTATTCTCTGGTCTGTAGATTAAAGATACTTTGTGCAGACAAAATAGGTTCGTATTTTCAACTGTGTAACTGATATTTCTGGAGTCTTCTTTTTTTAATCAAGTATTGTCCTCTCACAGCAAAATATCAGTGTTTTTTCTATAAACAGTTACACATAAAAACCTCTAGTAGAGAAATGTCATAAAATAAGCTGAATTAGCTGTTTTTGGTTTCATTTTACATTGCAGTTTAGTTAGTTCATTCCAAACTAACATGGCATTATGTCATTTATGTACTCTCTTGGTGTGAATAGAAATTTTGGAAATATCGTAACTTTGCAATAAAAAGAAGAGAGGATTACACCTTAACTGAGAGAAGCCACTGCAGATGGACACACACATTCAATACACACAAAGGCCTCTGACAATATAGCAGAGAATATCTGGGAGTTTCCAGCTACCTAAGAAACTCTCAATAAAGTCAGGTACATTTAATACATCCTATATGCTGTTAATAACAGAGGTTGTAAAACCTTAACCTTAGTAAAAAAAAAAGTAATATTTTTAAAATGATCACATATTGTAAAAAATGAAAATGCTACCCTAAATTAAATATCCAGAAAGTATATGTAAAAATGACTTCTTATTAGTAGCATACATGTACATGAATTACTTGCTTTTCTAGCACAGTGTCAGTCAAGAACACATAGATCAATCTACATATTTCAAACAGAGGAAATTGAATATGAGGGATTGATTTACACATTCCTAAACTATTGCAAGAACAAAGAGTGAAGTTTGTCTGTAGTTTACCTACAGAAAGACTGTACTATTCTTGCCCCACCTTTTCTTCTTGATGTGTGTTTAGTGCCATATATCAGGGATTCTCTTCAGATGATTTACACGGGCATTCTACACTCTGGTCCTGCATTCCTGCAAATGTTTTTTTTCTTCTGACCTAAATAAAGAAGAATGATATTTTGGCTATTTGTAGGATTCCTGGGTCACGTGAGTGCCTACACCACTCAACATGGACATAAGTCTTGAAATGCAGCAAGTATTTGTGAGACAGCATTCTGATCAGAATACTGTCTTTTTTGTGGTGGAAGTATAAATGTTGACCACAAGGAGAAAGAGTGAGCCACACATGCTTTTACATATAGGACTTCAATAAGAATATGGGGATAGAAAGCAGAAATATGGATGGAAAGCCAAAGAGGCAGAATAAAAGAAGCCTGTAATCTTGTAGTTAACGGAAGCCAATGAGAAATGCCTGGTGATAGTGCAGCTGATAAACAGGATGTCAGTAGTGAAATTCATAGATGGAGGGATGATTTCCCAATCTTTTCTTTTTTATAGCCTCTATATCTGTTATATCACCTAACATTTTATATTCTTGTTTTGTTGGTTATGGAGAGAATAAAAAAATAATGGAAATGTCTAATGTACTAATACTGCAGGAAAAAAGGATGGCTGCATAAAAAGAGAAAATATTCCATTAACTGAACAATTTCAATAGAAGTAACTCAGAGACAGAAAAAATTTGAAGAAATTTAAGCAAATATCTATTCCACATATATGTCTCATTACCAATAACAGATTCTGAGATATTGGGAAGCATATGTGTGCCTTTATTGAGGATTGGGTTTGTTCAAATTCCGTTTAATTCTTAAAAGACAGAGGAATCAGTATTGCATATTTATATCTTTATCTGCAATCATCTAAATGAATATCCACCCCTCTATAAAAGAAGCATATATCTGATGTTTTGGTATTTATTTACACAGAATGGTTTCTAAATTTTGAAATTTCATCACTTGTGTTTCAATTAATTTAAAATTATAGTAAATATAATTGATAATCAGGATCTTGGATGTACTCAGAATTAAAATTGATTCTATAAATTGTTGAAAATTACTTTTTGTGATTCTAATAACAACAGTTGAAGACGAAGAGCATAAGTGGCCCTTCTATGCGAGTTCCCCTTATAGAAAGTGATTATTACTTCACAGTTTTAGTTCTGTTCATGAATTTTATTTTGTATGACATGTTGTCATTGTCTCAGTAGTTGTGACAGTAGTTTTAATTTAGTAAAAAAAAAATAACTTTTATCAAACTTAGTGAAGGTTAAGAATCATATTTTTATGCCAAATCTGTCTACTTCATGCTTATTTTAAGTGTCATAACACAGAAAACAGAAACTTTAGAAACCATCTGAACTGAGCCAATTTAAAAAAAAACATCTAAGAGCATAATAATTCCAGGAATGTTTATTTTTAATTGGAGAAATAAGCTATGTAATGTCTTCTCATCCATCAGCACCTTAAGAAAGTAAGTGTGAAGCTTTTCAGAACAGTCATCTGTCTTGGAATATTTTAATACTACTCACACATTACCCTCTGAAAGACATCAAAGGATTACATTATCTGGAAATAAGTAGAAATACAAAAGAGTCTAATAGCTTCTTTTAGTTAAAAAAAAAAAAAACACAACAACAACGATGTGGCCAATATGTGAAAGAAGACTACATAAAAGATTAAGTGAACATCTTATAAATAATTAGTCATATACTATTGAGTTAATATATTCAAATGCAAAAAGATATATGAGGAACAGAATACATAAGCCTATTATGGGGATTAATTTCATACTTAAAGTTGTCTGGTGAGGATGTGGTGCATCTAAGCTGGAAAAGTTCTTTAAAGTCTAGAAAAATCATTTGGTTGCCTTGGAGATGGAAGGACATTTGAGAAGATGACTCTGTGGGAGATGGCTTGTTAAACATTCTTTAGTTTGCAAAAATGCAGAACTAATCATTCTCTTGATACTCACACACAAAGACAGAGTAGGAGAATTTTGCATATATATGTCTTCATCCTAAATAATTCTGGCCTAGTATGAGTGATACTTTTGGGACTGTTTTAGAGTGAGCCATATTCACCAGTATGTCCCTAGGGACTAGCAAAGTTGGTGGCACCTAATAGACTATTAGTTTGTATTGGCTGAACAAACGCTTAGAGGAAGGAATTACTTCCAAAAAAAAAAGTGAATAAAGGCAAAGGAAGAGTTATTTGCTTTGTGGTTGGGTAAATTAATCTGATAAGAGAGCTATTAAAGTAGGCTAAATTGCTGAAGGAATTCTTTATAAATTTTTTTAAATGTTTATTTATTTTGAGAGAGAGAGAGAGAGAGAGACAGAGTGTGAGCAAAGAAGGGGTAGATAAAGACAGAGACAGAGAATCTGAAGCAGGTTCCAGGCTCTGAGCTATCAGTACAGAGCCGGACATGGAGCTCGAACTCACAAACTGTGAGATCATGACCTGAGCCGAAGTCAGACACTTAACCAACTGAGCCACCCAGGTGCCCCAGGAGTTCTTGAACAAACAAGAGTGAATTGGGCACTTGGCTTTAATTGTAGTCTGATAGCATCATTTTGGTGTCTTAAGGAATGTAATCTTCAATTTATGATTGCTTGCTCAAAAAAATCGTTCTAATAAAAGAAAATATTAAAATATAACATTTTTCTTATACACAATATTAGAATAATTCAGAATGAACTGTGAGGAAATACCTCTCCTGTACACACACACACACACACACACACACACACACACACGCATGCATGTGCATTTATCATTTTAAAAGTGAATTAATCAGGCTCGCTTGGAACCTGCTTCAGATTCTGGGTCTTCCTCTCTCTCTGCCCCTCCTCTACTCGTGCTCTGCTCTCTATACTCAAAAATAAATAAACATTAAAAAGATTTTTTAAAAGTGATTCAATAATGATTTTTAACAATAATATTTATAAACCATATAATTTGAAGTAATTACTTTTAATGCATCTAGCATTGCAAAATCAACAGAAACATATACTGTCATGTGCATTTTTTTGATGAAATTATCTTAGAACGCCTTCCCCAGAAACAAATCTCAGGTTTAGTCTGATCCCAGGGGAAGCCCTAGAGCATAATTTCTATTGCAAGGTTGTTGTCACCTCGAGGCAAGGAGGCCAGCTTCTCTGTCCTATCATTTCCCTGGCCATGTGTTTTGGGAAGGGAGGTGGTGTAGCATTTGTGACAGAAATGCAGGTGGGAGGGGAAGGAGGTGAAATATTTCTAAGTGTGTAGTTCCTATTGTCCAAAGGGACCAACAGCATCCACCTAAAATACATAGTGAAATTTAACCTCCTTTAGGCTCAAAAAAAGCAAAGCAAATCTCAGCATTTTCTTTCAGTTCTAAACTATCCTGAGAACAAGGGTCTTGGCTAAGTCAAGTATTACATCAGTATTGCTACTGTAAATTGACCTAAAGAGTGAAATGCATAGAAGTTAGCTCTCTGCTCAAAAAAAGGATTTATTTCTCAAGAAAAAAGCCGATTCAGAGCATATCTGAGAAAAGAGTTCAGAGAACATATTGTTGAATCTCATGAAATTCAAAGAAACAATCAGAATGTTTTAGGTTAATTTACTTCGTTCTAAAAGTTTCATTTCTTAGAAGTGAAACCTGCAAGGCTTACCCATTCATATGTGGTAAAATTAGTGGATTTAATTTTGCAAAACTATGGGACCAACTCAACCATTTATAAATTATCTGAGAAATGTTCCTGGATTTTATATTACATGATATGTAATGTTGACCCATAAGATTTAATCTCTGTACCTAAAATATACAGTATGAAAAACAGAAATAATTTCAAAATAATTTAACTTTTTTGTGTATATTTTCATCTCCATGAGGAGACTCTCTGCAGACACCTATTCCAGCTGCCTTTTCTTTCCTCTTTCCTTATAGAACAGATACACCTAAGCCTCTCTCATTTCAAAATCCCCTCATCCCCCATCCTGTCTTGACTATAGTCATTCAAAACCTTCTCTTTTTACTTGTTCTTCACTTATTCTGTCCTTACTCTTTGTTTTATATTACAAACTTTAAAGTAACTAGTCTGACAAGAAAAGAACTTCCACATATAGAAGGGGATTAGTAGGAAGTCAATTTGAGGCGTGTTGAGCATTCTAAAATAGAACCTCCATTTGAGGATGAGGGAGAGAGGTGCTGGGGGGCACTGTTTCCTTCATGGATATATGCGCCAGACAAATCTGAGATTTTAAAACTAAAAATAAGTAAACCAAGGGGTGCCTGGCTTGCTCAGTCAGTTGAGCATCCAGCTCTTGATCTTGGCACATGTCATGATCTCACAGTTGGTGGGATTGAACCTCATGTTGGGCTGTGCACTGACAGTGTGGAGGCTGCTTGGGAATCTCTCTAACTCTTTCTCTCTCTGCCACTCCCCTTCTCCCTGCAAATAAATAAATGTACTTAGTAAAAAGAACGGGTAAAACAGAACATTTCCACTAATCATGAAAATAATTCAAACAACAATCAGAAAATGTTACTTAACTAATAATTTCTGACTATAGAAGATTAAATGCCTCACACTCAGGGTTTTTACTTTATTTTTTAAAATTTTATTATGAGGAGAAAAGTATAGGGAGATCCCATATATATCCCTTGAGAAAATCAGAAATAGACTGATGTATATCCAAGAAGCTAAAATTAAGAAGCATTGTAAAATATGTTATATGGTTATATATACATAGGTTTCTGATCTTTTTTAAACTATTTTTTGAGAAAGAGCACAATAGGCGTAAAAGCAAATGCTTGTTCATGCTATGTAAATGTATATTTCAATCAGATTAAAATCATTGTTTCCATTTTATTGTCTATGTTCTTGATTGATAAGGGGATACAGGATATTAGCTGAAAATAATTATAGGAAGAAGATGAAGTGAAAACTTTTCCTTCAAGCAGAAGACAGTACAATCTTAAGAAACTGGGCTGGACTGCTAAAGTCCAATGTATGATTTTATTTAGGACTGAATATATCAGAGTTACTGATGTTGGCTTTATGTATTGTGGTATAATTTTTCTGTTTTATCTAGAGGAGATATGACATCATTGAAGGTGGTTGGTAAAGACAGTGGACTTTTCTGAGAAGGAGCTTGGTGATATCTATGTTAGAGTACAGGAAGTAGGTAATAACTTTTCTCCTGGGAACTTCTGGGAATGTGGCCTAAATAGAACTCTAGACATTTTTATACCTTTTTGTGGTGGACATGAGTTGGACATGCCATGAAGAGATTTATCAGAATCTGGATTCAACACATGAACCTGTGGTTATGAAAATGAAAAGTCCTAGAAATCAAGGTATAATGTTCATTCGGTTACCCACAAATATTTTGTGAAGTCCTGTTGAAAGCTGAAACCTACTCTTAACCCTACTATAGAGACATGTGGAAAAAATCCACCTCCATACTGTCAGTGGACTAAACAAGAATGTGAAGAGAAGTAGAGCCAACAAGGGGGAGGCAACATCAGCCTGAGGAATGCCATCAATCACATATAAGATCTGATTGCCAGAGTAGGATCCATATATCACAGAAACTGTGACTTGTGGTCAGAGACAGAGCAAGAAAAGATTCAACTATATGGATGAGTTACTAATATATGCAGAAAGAAGCTGTAGTGCAGGAGAAGATCTGAGTCTGTAGACTACAGCTAAAAGATACCTTGGACAATGTCTGTTTTGTCCATCACTGTAACCAAGTTACTAGAGTGATGCCACATGCATAAGATAGACGAACTCCATATGAGTAAATTAATTTTCAAGGAAATAAAAAATAATTGGTCTGTGAATAGAAATGGAAATTATAGCCACATGGCGGTGAGAGATAATAGGCATAACTGCTGTGTAAGGAAACTACAGTTTTCATATGATTCTTTGTTTCCTCTGCAGCTGAACACAATTCTAAATGAATAATATTGGATTCTGCCAAAGATTGCTTCAGCTGAATAAATAGATAATGAAGTCTGTTGGAGATATTGACATACAAATAGAGACACTTCTATTTCATAAGAAATATAATCTTTTGTAGTGGTAAAGTCTATTATTCTGACTTTTGTGAAGCTATGTTTAGTATATAAGATTTAAATATTGTGATATGTCTCAGATTTACACTAAAATTTCAATCTAAACGTTAGTCTGATGGCCTATCAAAAGAATGCCCAATTATATATTTCTCTTTTGTAGCACCAAAAGTGCCAAAATTCAGTTTATTTCCTGTTTTAATTTTTAACATTTATGTATGTATTTATTTTCTTTTTTGAGAGACTGAGAGTGAATGAGGGAGGGGCAGAAGGAGAGGGAATCACAGCATCCAAAGTAGGCTCCAGACTCTGAGCTGTCAGCACAGAGCCCAATGTGGGGCTCAAATCCATGTGCTGTGAGATGTGACCTGGGCTGAGGTCTGACACTTAACTGACTGATCCACCCAGGCATCTTATTAAAATCCACTTAATCACAGACATGATGTAACATGGATGAGGAAATATAGGGCTTCCCAAAGTCAAGTTAGCAATTATGCAAGGAACCTAACTGACACAGAAAAAGAAATACGGTGAAAGCTTCTCTGTTAGAAAGGTTCAAAATATAAACCGACCTTTTATTTAAGATCTGATCCCAGGACAGTCTTGAGTTATTAGTGACTCTGAGATGCTATGTTTGATGATATTAGAACCTATTATTATTCAGTGCTCTTCAATTTAGTTGGCACTTCTAGGACTGCATGTGATTGAAACTAATATCATAAACTCTTAGCTTGAGAACCCCTAGGATAAAAAACCTTGTTTAAATTTATCATTGAGGAAGGTAAATATTTTGCTTGAAGAAAATACGGTAATTTTGATAAAGGATTGGCAGTGATGAACATTATCTGTAGGACTGAGACTTTGAGGACTGAGACAATGTCTCAATGGTCAGTGACCTACAGAATAATGTTATAGTGTATTCTGAATCAAATTCTCATCATTCAATTGGACAACTAAAGCCTATGGGATTTGTAAATATTTGAAATTGGTAGATTTCAAAATAGGCATTGTATTTCCTGCTAATATAGAATATGGGTTTTTAAGTAACTGTTAAAATATATTCTCTTCATTCAAGAATTTCCTTACATTTGTTGAATAATTTGGGCTTCAGTATTATTTGAAGAATAAAATTCTTTTCAATTAAATATAAATAACCCTATTAAATATATGATAAACTTCTGTTTGCTTAATTAATCTTTTTAAAAAATATTTTCAATGTTTTTATTTTTTTTTATTTTTGAGAGAGAGAGAAGAGTATGAGTTGGGGAGGGGCAAAGAGAGAAAGTGAGACACAGAGTCTGAAGCAGGCTCCAGGCTCTGAGCTGTCAGCACAGAGCTTGACATGGGGCTTGAACTCACAGACCCCGAGATCATGACCTGAGCCAAAGTTGGAGGCTCAACCAACTGAGCCACCTAGGCACCTCTTGTTTGCATAATTAATCTTATATAAATGTACAATGAATTTTTAAAAATGTGTATCGCATAATTTACTCATTTATTTTCAGAATAGAATGTATAGTTGCTAATTATATAAGTAGGTGAATTTACACAGTAAATTACTATATTCTGTCTTTTGTAAAATTCAAAGAAAAATCATAAAATTTAATTAAAAAGTGATAGATACAAACAGAGAGGGAGGAAAGCAAACCACAGAGACTCTTAAATACAGAGAACAAACTGAGGGTGGATGGGGGGGATAAGGGAGAAGGAAAATGAGTGACATGCGTTGAAGAGGACACTTGTTGGGATGAGCCCTGGGTGTTATATGTAAGCCAATTTGACAATAAATTATATTCATAAATAAATAAAAAATAAAGTGATTCATTTATCTTTACATTGAAAGTGATATTTAGCTAAGGTATCATTTAATGTGTGCAATACAAATAATCGATGTGATTTAAGCTACAAAAATTTATTTACTAATGAGTCTGTAACTATTCCATACGAAAGAAGAATGGAGTCAATAGAATAGTGATCTTCTTCAGTGTATGGATTTAAAAGGATGCTATCAATTCCAGGTGATTGTAGCACTCACTCTAACCTTCCTGCCCAACCTTTCTTAATGATTCTGGTAAAGACTTGAAATTTAGATTTTAAGCTATCATCCTCATAAATTAGCAACCTCATGCATATTTATCATAATAACACTTGAAGTTCTTTGATAGTTAAAAGGTCAATCATTTTTTGTGGTCCATCCTCAAACTCTCCCATGACCATTTCCATGACCTAATAGTGGATGTCTGTTTTGTGTTACCTCTGCTTTTAAAGCATTCTCCTTCAGTCCATCATTTAATCAATTGGATTATGATAAGAACCACCTCCTTTTACTGGATTTTACTTCTTTTAAAAAAAATTTCAATGTATTTATTTATTTTGAGAGATAGAGAAAGCATGAGCAGGGGATGGCAGAGAGACAGGGAGAGAGAATCCCAAGCAGGCTCTGCACGGTCAGCACAGAGCCTGGTGCTGGGCTCAAACACACAAACCATGAGATTATGACCTGAGCCAAAATCAAGAGTCAGATGCGGAAGGAACTGAGCCACTCGGGCACCCCTGGATTTTTATTTTGTGGAAAAGATCTGAGATCACTGGACTTTAGAACGTATTTGAACTCCCATCATTATCCCATGCTAAGAGCAAAACATCTTAGAAGAATATCATCAATTATAGATAAGATTGCCATAGGAGAAAATAGTTTTTTCCATAGAGTTTTCAAAGAAGAATCCACCTTAGTAGATTCCGGGCCATTCTGTAGCTTTCTTTGGACTCCAGAGTCTCTAATGTGCATACATGGTAGCTGGTGAAACAGTATGTGGAAAGGAGCATTTTGCCATATTTGAGAAGTTTATTTTCTTTTTGTGCTATAATCATGTTGTACTTGATCATCTCATCAAAATTCAGAAAAACATGGATAGTCTTTGCTCTTAATGTCTTAGTTTCTTAAGGTTGCCATAACAAAACACCACAAACTAGAGAGGTTAAAATACCAGGACCTACTTTTCTCACAGTTCTGGATGTTAGACATTAAAAAATCAAGGGATCAGCAGGGCCATTCTTTCTCTAATGACTCTAAGGAATGATCCTTTGTTGCCTCTTCTTAGCTTCTGGCAGATGACAATGATCCTTGCTTTCCTTGGTTTATGGATGCATTTCTCTAATTTCTGCCTCTATTGTCCTATGTACCTTCCGGTCTGGGCTGAGATCCCCCTTTTCTAAGAATACCAGCATTGTATTCGGGTTTATTCTAATGCAGTCCAACCTTATCTTAACTTCCTTACATTTGCAAGGACCTTATTTTCAAATAATGTCTGATTCACAGGTTAGGACTTCAGCATACCTGTTTGGAGATGCAACACTCTTTTAGTCATAGAAAACATAAATACTACACAAAACTGATCAAATTAGTAGTGTAAATTTGTATTAAAGCTGTGAACGTTTTTTTCTTTTGAAGTTAACAGTTCATGATTTTTGTATGCCTTTGTTTAGATTTCTTTGTATCTTTCACTAATTCATCCCTAGACCCACCAACAAAAGTAAAAAAGTCCCAAAACACTCAAACACAAAACAAAATATATCAGGTGTCCTGAATGGATAATGATATGAACTTTTACTCTACCTGCAAGCTCACAAGGTAGCCAGTCCATCACATGGTTGTTGGTTAAAGGCTACAGACTGCTGGCATCAGACATGAAGAACAGTTTATTACTCACAGGGACAGAAATAGGTAGAGGATAAGTATTTTTCACTTTGTCACTGAGCTCCTCTTCCCACAAGGTGATATGAAGAGGGTAACATTTACATATACAATGGAGTGTGGTATACAATAGAAACCTAGGAGTTAGAGAATCCATACTTTATGTATTGGGCAGTAAATACAGCTGTCCTTTACTTTGGAAGGAGTTTCTATCTCTGTCTTTCAAGAAAAAGAAAGGAAACAAAAATATTTTCAAAGAGATAGTCCGGAATAAAATATCAGTGTCTTGCTAACAAAACCCAGAAAAGACCCATAGAAAATTACATCCTAACATTTTTTATTATTGTTTGGTTTTGTTCACTTATTTGTGGGTTGTTTTTTGTTTGTTTGTTTGTTTGTTTTCCATTGAAGGTATTTCTTCTAGGTGTTTTTCTTTAGGACAACAGATTAATTCTGCTTCTGTCAATTTATTGTCACCTTTTCCCTAGATTTTATTATTGTTTTTTTCTTAATTTAAAGTTTTTATTTAAATTCCATCTAGTTAACATATATGGTAAAATTAGTTTCACGTGTAGAATTTAGTGATTCATTACTCCCTGGGTGTTATTATCTTTACCTTTCTTTCATGTTTAAACTCCGATTTCTGACTTCCCATTGTTGGTATTCCTCAAATTCCTGGCAATATTTAACTGACTAATCATATCAAAAATAAGGCATTAAAAGGCTAATCAAGTCACCATGGTAGAGAAAGAGCTTATAGATTGGGTTACTACTCTAGTGTGGTATCTGACAGACTAATTCATTGGGAAATCTCTTTTTTTAAGAGTTTATTTTCAATTTTATGAGAGTGAGAGAGCTTGAGACAGGGAAGGGATAGAGAGAGGGAGAAAGAGACAATACCAAGCAGGCTCTGCACTGTCAGTGTGGAGTCCAACACAGGACTCGATCACATAAATCATGACCTGAGCCAAAAATCAAGAGTCGGATCTTAACCAACTGAGTCCACAGGTGCCCCTGTGGGATCTTTAAATTAGTTTCTATATGTCTTTGATATTATTATTATTGATGGCTTAAATCCAGTTCAAGAATTCTTGGAATAAAACTGGGGAAGTAACTCAGGAGGGTTGTCTCTTGCTTTTGGTTTGTTTATTTTTAATGTTAACTTTTCATTTTGTTGGTGTCTTATTCTTACCCTTGCCCTGGAGTCCAGAGCCCTTCAGTTCTACTTCTCTAGAGAAAGAGTCATATTAATTTTTTATTATCTAAAAGTCAGCTTGCATATTAAGAATATTCCTAAAACTCAGTCTATGTCCTCCTATAGGGGCTGCAGATGTTTTTATAAAAGCTTTTAAAAAAGATTTTAAGTGAACAAAAGAGAATGAAGCAATAAGAGACTTTGAGGACACTTTGGATATAAGATTAGCTTGAAATAACTATCGTATTTGCTATCAGACGAATGCTGGCCTCATAGAATGAATTTGGAAGTTTTCTCCTTTTGTCTTTCTTTTGCCATATGCTCTGTGACAAAGAACCTGTAAGTAATCTTAAAATGACAAGTAATAAAAGTTACTGCAGAGAGCATATGAACAGCCTGTACATAATACACTCAAAAAAGTTTCGGTGTATGTGATTAAATTGATGGGATTGAGTCTATAACGAAATATTTCCCTTATATTCTAGCATATAATAACTTTTTCCCTCTGCGAGAACATACTGAGTTTGGGTTTTTCCTCTTTGGTTGGTAAAGCACTAAAATACATTAAATAAGGAGAACCGTTGTATGTTCCTATTTTGTTATGCAAATTTAACTTATAGGGTTTCAAAATATAAACAAAGATTTTCTTAAACTCTTAAAAGAATCTCAGTCAGGTCTTCATTATATTTTGTGGAAGTAAAAGTAGAAACAACATTTTAAAGTATGTTTTATACCTAAATCTCAAGGAGTACTCTTGAAATGCCATTATGTCAGTCATAAAGACCGAAAGCAAAATGACATGTCAAATAAATATAACATTTTGATAAATGCTCATACAAAAGTAACCAATATATCAGAAGATGAAAACCTAATTATTTCACATTTTCTTGATATTGATATTAGTAAAATTGAAATCAAATAAGATTAATGTCAATAAAGTTTAATTTATATTAATCTGTTATTCAGCAATTCATTTTCAAGAGATTAAAAATTATTAGAAGTTGTAAAAACTTATGTTTTATGTCTTTGAAGCTCTGCAATTCACTCAACATATATTTATTGAATGAATACTATAAATCAAACACTGTTTGAGTCTAAGAATATTTTATAGTTTTTGGTAACTGCTGTAATAAACTATGTAAAGTACACCTTTGAGTTTCATTATGTTAAATTGAAAAGTCATTTGTCTATCAAATGTTCTGGAATAATTTGCAGGGTTGGTATGTGTGCAGGGGAAAATCTTTATACCATGTTTGAGGTATAAATTGATCTAAAATTTGAAAATGAAATATGACAACATATATCCAAATCTTTATAAATTGTTTATATCCTTTGGCACAGTACTTCCTTTCTTAGAGATTCATCCCAAACAAATTGTCATCAGTGTGTGACATTTATATAGAAATCTTATACTGAATTATTATTTACAACATTGAAAAAACCAGGTAGTTCAAAAGTCTAATAATTGACTAGGGTGCCAATAAAAATGGATAGTAGCAGAATACTTTATGGCTATTAAAAATATAAAGCTTATAGATGTTCATTCAAATAATATCCTAACTTTGTTTTAAATACATTTATTCTAATGGGATAAAATACACCATAAGTAAAAATTCTAAATTTATATTCCAATGGACAGTTGTATGTGTTTTTTCAGTAGTTACAACTTGGCCTCTCAAGTTGACCCCAGGCCAACTTACATTTAGTTGGCCAGTAGCTCCTTCTTATCTCTAAATTTTATTTTTCTAACTAACTTGCAATAATGAAATAAAAACTACAATAAATGTTTCACATAGTCAAATTTGCGTAAATTCTATTTTTATATTCAGGCATGAAATGTCATCCTATAATTTTTAACTGGATATCAACAAACCATATCTGTCAAAATATTCAACTAAAAATTTATCACTTTCCTTATGCAATGTATTTACTTTTTTTGAAGGAAGTTTTGTGTCCCAGCAGACATTACTTAAGAACCTGAAATGTTTGGATATAACTTTTTTATCTAACATACTTAATATATTTCAATTATTCTAATTTTTTAATATCAAACTTTTCTCTATCAAACTCAAAACAACGTAACTTAAAAGTTAAAATAGAACTTCTGTTCAATCCATACATTTAAATTTAATTATTTCTTTGTTTTTACCCAATGATTTTCTTCTCTCTCTCTTTCTTATGTTTATTCTTTTTGAGAGAAAGAAAGAGAGAGAACAAGAGAGAACAATTGGGGGTGACAGAATCCCACAGAGCCTAATGCTGGCAAACACTGAGTTCATGATCTGAGCCAAGACCAAGAGTTGGATGCTTAACTGATTGAGTCACCCAGGCACCCTCCTCTTTTTCTTTTTCTTTTTTTTTTTTTAACTTGGGTATAGTTGATATACAAAGTTATATTAATTTCATGTGTACAGCTTAGTGATTTGACAAGTTCATACATTATGCTATGTTTACAAGTAAAGCTACCATCTGTTCTGTTACATTGTTATAACAACCTCATTGTCTGTATTCCTTACTCTGTGCCTTTTCTGCCTCTTGACTTCCTCAGTCTGTCCAGGAGTCCTGAATCTTCCTCTTTCCTTAACCCATTTTGCCCATCCCACCATTCTTCACTCTCCTCCCCTCTGGCAATCATCAATTTAATAAGTTTGATTCTGCTTTTATGTTTATTCCTTTCTTGAGATCCCATTTGTAGTGGAATCACATGGAGTTTGTTTTTCTGGGTCTAACTTATTTTACTTAGTATAATAACTCCAGTCCATCCATATTTTTAACTTATTTTAATATTAATTTACTTTTGGGGCGCCTGGGTGGCTCAGTTAGGCGTCCGGCTTCAGCTCAGGTCATGATCTCATGGTTTGTGGGTTCGAGCCCTGCATCAGGCTCTGTGCTGACAGCTAGCTCAGCCTGGAGCCTATTTCGGATTCTGTACCTCCCTCTCTCTCTGACCCTCCCCTGCTTGCGCTATCTCTCTCTGTCTCTCAAAAATAAATTAAAAAACATTAAAAATTAAAAAAAAATTTACTTTTGAGGGGAAGAGAGACAGAGCGCGAGTAGAGGAGGAGCAGAGAAAGAGGGAGGCATAGAATCTGAAACAGGCTTCTGGCTCGGAGCTGTCATCACAGAGCCTCACATGGGCTTGAAGTCGTGACTGTGTAACCAGGACCTGAGTCTAAGTGAGAAACTTAACCAACTGAGCCACCCAGAAACCCCATCCATATATTTAAATTCCACATTTTTTAATGCCACTTGCTAAACATTTATTATCCAAGTGATCCATCTTTATATAAATTAATCTGAGAGAATGGAGTTACCCTAATGGGTTTTCAACACAATATTTAGCAATTAAGGGGTTAATAACAGTAAACGAACTTTTCCTGTGAAGTCGTTTTTTTCCACTTAATAAAAGTGAGGAGCAAGCAATGGCCATTATTTCTACAATATGCTTCTTAAAAGTTTCTGAGGAAAGTAGGGGTAGTTTTGAGAGCTTAATTTCACATTAAGGCAATCTGATAATTTCCTTGCATTCTACAAGAAAGGAAACATAAAATCAGGTCTCAAGTGTACTGTGTTGTCAGTGCTCTGATGGAGAGCTTTTTTTTCTTTCATTTCTCAATTGTATACTTTCTCTACCTGATCTAGTGGAAGAATCAGAGCCTGCAATATCTCTAAGGGTGTTTGGGTTTGATTTTTAACCTTTTTGGAGTATTTTGGGAAGAAAGACATAAAAAAAGTTAAAAATTAAATGAGAAGTATGCATTTTTCTCTCTCAAGATACTGTCATTTTGCATCCTTATCTAAGCTGATAAGGGTGTCTGCTTTGTAGGCCTCATTTTTCCACATTGGAGAGGTGTTTTGTTTGTTTGTTTTTTAAGTGTTCTTTTAGATGATTCAGGAAATAATGATCTTGGGAACCATCATCAAACATTTACTTTTGATCTATCTCTCAAATACCAAATAAAGTACTGCATAACCTTTTAATTTGCCAGTCAGGGACCACAGTAATTTAAAATAAAACTAAATATGGATTGGTTCCTACCCTCTTAATCCCTGCATGGAGAAACTTCAATCCTGCTTAAAGATATAAATAAAATAAAAAGAAAATAATAAAGAATGCATATTTTTGTAATAATCAGTCCCTCTTCTTTTCTTTTTTAAATTTGTTTGATTTATTTTTAATTATTTAAATTCAGGTTAGTTACCTAAGTGTAGTATTGGTTTCAGGCATAGAATCCAGGGATTCCTCATTTACAAAATGTATCTTTTCTTAAAGAGTGAGGAAGCTAAGAATATCTCAACGACAAGTTCCCAGGTATAATCTGTGGTCACTCCTGAAATGTTGAAAGCTTCGAAGAAATGGAAACAGTTCAACCTCCAATCAGAACATACCTGAAGCCTCATGTTTTGCTCACCATCAAGTTCTCCATTCCTCTGCAAGTCTTTGAGTCTCTACCAAATGCAAGTGTAGCAAGTGGCTAACTCCCTTGCTACAGTCATCTCTGAATGTCTGAATAAATAGCATGCTTGTTCTCGTTAGGGGTGGTCTTTTTATATTCTGACAGAAGGAGATGAAGGTAAAACACCAAGATCCTTGACTATTTGCAAACTCCATCTTTGTCCTGTAACCCACTCCACTAGTTTTGATATGTGTGCTGCTTAAACCTTGCCAAGAGTGCACCAACTTTTGATGGAAATGATATCATACACTTAGATTTTTTAGAAATTGATCTTTGTCATTTACTAAAAATTCTGCTTACAGGAAAAATTGAGCAGGTATACACCAGATAAAAGCCATGTGGCAATGCACTTCCTCAAATGTCAGATTTGGAGGATATATGAGCATAATCCATGATCTATCCCCTACCCTTCATCACCTTCCCTAAAATTATTTTGGAATCCACAAGAAATGAGGTTCTTAGAGTCTGAAGTAAATAAAACAGCAATGCATCTTTGAAAAAAATTCAATTATAATAAGACTAATGTTATTCATATTAAACAGAGGTTAACAAACTTTCTTCTGTTAGGAGATATCTAGTACATCTTTTAGACTTCATGGGCCATATGGTCTATATGGCAACTACTGAATTGTTGAAAGCTGTCTCCCTAAATATTACCAACACAATCTGTTGACAAGGCAAAGTTGTGGTTATTGCCTACCACTAAGAGAGAGAACACATCTGCAAAGCTTTGGCAGTATCTCAGATGGAGGGAGGTGAATTTGTTGAGAACTGAAATTTTGTTTGCGATATATCTTTTATGCAATATTTTGATGAGATTAATATTGGGTAAGGATGACAAAATAATCCAGGATTGGGAAAACCAATAGGAAGATGACTTAAGGTGAACAACCCAAAGGATCATGGGGCCCAAACTGTTTGTTGATGTTTTCTATTAAAGAGTTGATGGGTCTTCCAGACCGTGTAATGCATAACCAAGCTATTTGCCTGAGTATAGGAGTCCTGGAAAATCAAAAGTATGCTAATAAAGACTGTGAAATTGCAGCTCATGTTACTGTAGGTAATAAGGTGTACTTTTCATTCTCCGTGTTCAGCCTGGGAGTGGGGTAGACAGTTTTAGTTCTCAGAACTCTGACGGTACAGGCACTGTGTTATCAAATGAGAGTAGCTATGTGCTAATCAAACTTTATATGTGGAATCTAAACTTTGAAGCTTTTATAATTTTCAAGTCACAAAATTTTATTCTTCCTTTGATTATTTGCAAACATTTAAAGGCACACACGCAAAATGAGCCTTAGTTTGCAAGGTCTACACCAGGCAACCTGATAAAGGTCCATAATGTGTTTAACCTGATTTAGAGGGCCAAAGGAGTATGGTGTATATGGAGTAGAACATTAGAACAATATTTTTTAAGTTTGATTATATTTTTAGAAACTGGCATAAAACTCCTCTGATTTGGGGAGAAGAAGAAGATGCTCATCTTTTGACTGGGGAGCAGGGGGTGGAGGGAGTTGCATTTTTCTGAAGATTACATTTGTTTTGTAGAGTCCTCTCCAATCACTGCAAACATGGGGCCGCTTAAAGATTATTGCGCAGTTCAGTGCTTTGCAGACCACTCACACAGTGCAAGTTTGCATCAGTGTGTACAGGCTTCTGATTATGAATTCCTCGGGGAGATACTTATTTTACAAACCGTAATAAATCCTGAGACCAGGTGCATCCCTACCATTTGAGCAGCTAGGATAAGAGCACAGTGTAGGTCTCTGGCCTGCAGTCCACTCTACTTTTCTAACTCGCAGTTATATTTCTTACAAACAAGGTCCCTGACACCATCATTAGAACAAATGTGCAGCCCATATGTGTTAAGTTTTATAAACACCACTCTACTTGTAGGCCTGTAGAAAGGCCATGCTCCCTTTGGACAAGCCTCAAGCCTAAGAGTACAAGTATTGATGGTATACTCTGCCTTATGAAAGGACCTGAATACAGCATTATGGGTATTGAGCAGGGAATTCTAGAATCCTGATATCTAGAACGTGAAGTGACATGAATTCTAGATAGCAAATGGATCAAATACCTGAAAGTGGAAGTCCCAATTTCCTATTCAAGCCCCCTTTGATAGTCATGTTATAAAAGGTATAGAACTAGGACTCCTGGGTGGCTCAGTCGGTTAAGGGTCTGCCTCTTGGTTTTGGCTTCGTTTGTGAGTTTGAACCCTGCATAGGGCTCTGTGCTGATAGTGTAGAGCCTGCTTGGAATTCTCTCAACTCTCGCCCTGCCCCTCCCTTGCATGCTCCCTCGCTCTCTCTCTCTCTCTCTCTCTCTCTCTCTCTCTCCTCCCCGTCCTCTCTCTCTCTCTCTCAAAATAAATACACAAACAAAAAAAAAACTTAATAAATAAAAGGTATAGAACCATTCTTTTGTCAGACTCTTTACTTGCATTTTCTCTTTTCCATCTGATTTTCAGTTCCAGAGATGTTTTATTGGAGGCAAAGTAATAACAGTTTTAACTCAACATTTTCATCTTTGGCAGAAGATTATTTTTAATGTTGATTATATTTCTAAATAATTAAATACAATAACTTATTTTCAAATTTTCCATGTCTGGTTTTGGTTTAATAATATTCATCTTCAGTGTCTTCCTACCAGTCATGTCTTTCTACTAGAGGAAATTAGACTGTAGTATATTTTTTATAAGAGTGAAATTGGCTTTATTATCATTTCCAGTTTACACGGATTAATGTTTTATTTTATTTTTCTCATAAAGATTGAAACTCCAAGTTTGTCTGGTTGATGTAGCAAAGGTAATTATACCAAGAATATACGGCTCAGAAAAAAATTGCTTTACAATAACTCCCAGTTAACATATTTTTATGTCTCTACTTCACAGCAAGGAACTCTTTTCATTTTAGAGTTTGTAGTGTCTCTGTGAAAGTATGTGAATTTCACTGGAATAAAGAATTCGTTCCTGTGCATATTGAAAAATAAAGACAAGCTTTATAAAACAGCTGGAAATATACAGCTATATGTAGATATAGCAACTGTTTGCAGGCACCCTATATTCTGAAAGCATACATATATTTTAAAAACTGAACAAAAGGCAAACAGACTTGAAGCCCAGTGCAAATATATAAAATTTTTATTTTAGGAATCAGTTTTAAATTATGGTTATAAAGCTTCAAATAAAATGTAATGTAAATGTTTAGGTGGACATATTTTAAATATAGCAAGTTATTGAGGCATTCTTTACCTCCATACCTAAATAAAAGACATACAGGAGGAAAAAGGAGGAAGACTTTTTAGTTTTAGAAATACTTATATTCTCCCATTATCCTATATTCCTATATTACCAGAAAAATTAATAAGTACTTAAAAATTAAGAGACTGTGAGAATATTCTAAGCAGAATCCCTTATTTATATAGTATAGAATGGCATAGCTTGCAATTTGGGGATTTCCAGGAATAATTTTGGTTCATCATTTAATCATACTTGAATCTTTTCCTGAAATCTATTTGATGTGGACCTAATAACACAGTACTATATGAGTCTGATTTGCTCAATCAATAACTACATAGTTGTAAATTCGTTTTATGTTTACAACCATCAACAATGTCATTTTGGTGTGTTCATTTTGTCGCTATTTCTGGCTCTCTGCTTTGTTCTTTAGGTTCCAACAATGTAAGACTCTGCACATTCTGCTTGGTTTCTTGCCAATAGACTGCCGCTCTCACCCTCTCCTTTGCTTGTAGTGCTTCCTCTCCATCCTACTAGCTCCTCTGTATGTGTCACTTGTCTCTGCTACCAAGTTATTTGGGCATATTTTATTTGTGCCACTAGTTGGTCTTTAGTTTTATATCATTATGGTTGGAAATTTTCAGTCTTTTAAAATCTGTAATATTTGTTATGTCTCTTTTTATGTGATTTAACCCTATGTCCTTGAAGAAAATGTGTATTCTATTGCTCTTGGATGGAATGTTTTATATATATCTTATAGAACCATGTATTCTGAAGTATGCTTCAAGGAAAAGATGTGTTTGATGAAAAAAAAAAACTTTACGTGAGGGTACTCCTTTAAGATAAATCTTATCAGAGGAGAGGTAAGTGGGTAAATGGGTGAACTAGGTAAAGGGGATTAGAAATACACCTTGATGACCACTATTGATGGATAGAATTGTTGAATCACTATATTGTAGACTTAAAACTACTATAATACTATATGTTAACTATACTGTAATTAAAATTTTAAAAATCAATAAAAATAATTTAAAATGATAAGTTAAAAAACTAAACTAAACTTTACTAAAATTAGTTACTAATGATGGAGCGATCTAATTTATTTTAATGACATTTCAATGTGGATGGAGGGACAATGGTCAAGTCAATTTTAGTGTCACCCAGAAGTGTGACTGTGATAACAGAAATGTCAATTTCTGTCCCCAACCCCCCTAGCTCCTGAGTATGGCAGTCAAATCACCAGCTCCCAGAGAACAAGACCAAGGGTGAGGAGAAAATGTAGAAGAATAACATGAATTCAAGATAAGTTTCTAGGACAGCATTAAATGGTTCTATTTTGGGGGCTTATTTTATTTATCTGGAAAATCATATAGTGACTTTTTTACCATTATTTACCAGTATAGCATAATTTGAATAATAACAATGACTATAATACTTATTACCATAAATTATGTGTAATATATTCATATATACATAATCAAATATATTATGTATATATAAATATTTATAAATACAAATATACTAAATTTTATATAGTATATATATACATAAATGTACTCAGTTATAAATAATTTCATTGAGTCTCAGTCACATACCTTCTGTTGCCTCTGGAACAAATAGATGAAATGTCTCAGTAAACTACTTTTTTATCAATTAAAATAGTCTCCTTCATATGAGTTCAACTTATATGTTGAATTCCTCAAGTTCTTCAGCTAATAGGAATTCATGTGATTCTTCTCTCCTGATATATTTTATAGCTTTGTAACCATAATTAGTTTACTTTTTTAAGTCTATGTTCTCTCCCACTGTTTTTTTTTTTTTGTAACCGTGATACTGGAATATCAAAAAATACAAATATAAGGTATCCTACATATAAAGAAAAAGAAAGAATAATCTATACAGCCATCTAGGTGGGGCTACATAATTAAGGACCTTAGAAAGATAAAGAATTTGTAGCTACAACTTGTTTAAAGATCTCGTGATTTATTAAGACTCTGGGCTGGAAATCTTTTCTACATGTTTGATTAGAAAGGGAAGCCTAGGGATACAAGTAATACAAAACACACATTTAAAGTGGTGCCTGGGTGGCTCAGTCAGTTAAGCATCTACTCTTGATCTAGACTTAGGTCATGATCTCAAGGTTCATGAGTTTGATCCCCTCATTAGGATCTGTGCGAACAGTATGGAGCCTGCTTGGGATTCTGTCTCCCTCTCTCTCTGCCTCCCTCCACCCCCACTATTTCTCCCTCTCTCTCAAAATAAATAAATAAACTTTAAAAAGATGTATTTCAATACATTTGTTTCCTAAACTTTTCTTTACAATAATGGATGTAAATGAAAATAGAGTGATTAAAAATGGAGTTGGAAGGAAAATAGGGTATAAAAAACTACCTTATTTTTCTTAAATTTCATATTTAACTAGATCAAATATTCACTTTCTATGAAAGGAACAAGTATAACATTGGTAGCCAAAAGTCACTGTTAAGAAATAAGCTGGTTTGTTTTCAAATATCCAATAAATGACATAGCTGAAGTTGGAATAAATTTATGAGACTGGAAATAGCAAGTGAGTATACTGCTTGGTTCCCTTGTTAAGCTTCCAGTTTATTTAGCTGATATGTACCATTGGTCCCTGAAAACATTCCTGGAATATGCTAAAGCAAGAAAAACCTACTGAATACTGTATGCCAAAGTGTGTTTCTCCTCACCTCCCACCCCCTCAAAAAAATCCTAGTAGATAGTGCCTAAGGGGCAATTAAAGTTAAATGAGGTCATAAAAGTGGGGCTCTACTTCAATAGGACAATGTCTTTTTAAAGAGGCCTCCAAGTGCGAGCACATAGAAAAAAAAGCCACGTGAGGAGCCAAGGGAAGGTTGCCATCTGCAAATCAAAGTTCAGAAACCAGCCTTGCTACCTCCTTGATCTTGAACTTCCAGCCTCCAAAATTGTGAGCAAATATATTCTTGTTTAAATCCCCTGGTCTGTGGTGTTATATGCAAGTGATGATCACTAGCGTCTACTTCTGAAATAAACATTACACTGTATGTTAGCTAACTGGGATTTAAATAGAAACTTGAAACAAAAAATATAAAAATAAAAAAAGAAATCCTCTGTGGTATTCTGTTATGGGAACTTGAGCAGACTAATACACAAAGTATTATTGTTTCTTTGATTTGTACATTTTGCTCCTTGGAGAAATAAGTAGTAGTTCCAAAGGTCCCTTGTTCTAGATTGTTCACTTTTGTCTGCTTTCAGATCCATCTTCCAATTTAGGCAGCTCTACATTTAAAATACTCTATACTTGTACAAAATATGTGATGGGTGCCTGGGTGACTCAGTCTAACTTTGACTCAGTTTATGATCTCCTGGTTCTTGAGTTTGAGCCTGGTATCAGGCTCTGTGATGATTTCCTCTCTCTCTCTCTCTCCCTCTCAAAAATAACTAAACTAAAAAAAAAAAGCAATAATTTTGTCCTAGGTCTTGAAACAATAACAGGTTTCTTTTTTAAAAAATTAGGTTTATTTATTTTTAAGAGAGAGAAACACACACAGAGTGTGAATGGGGAGGGGCAGAAAGCAAGGGAGACACAAAATCTGAAGCAGGCTGCAGTCTCTGAGCTGTCAGCACAGAGCCCAAAGCAGGGCTTGAACCCATGAACCGTGAGATCATGATCTGAGCCAAAGCCACTCAAAGGACTGAGCCATTTATGTACCCCCAGGTTTCTAAAAGTGATTATGTTTTATTTAATATCTCTGTACTCAATAAATATGTATGTAAACTGAATAGGTAAATTTTTTTAAAAGACTTTAAGAAATTTTAAAAGGCCATTGTGTGTACTGTTTTATTTTTAATTGTACAAACATTAAATAATATGCTTAAATTACCTGGGTCAGTATGCTTGCCTTTACGAAACGGAGGAAATCAATTTGACTTCACTTAAATGCAAATTTCTCTACAGTGGTTGCAGGTCAGAAAATTTTATTTTGTATTTTTGCAGATATTAAACTCTGCTTTTTACAAGGATAGAAAAGCAATTAATTAAGGTCATTTTATCAATGACTTTCCATATGCTTCTTCCTTTCATTGATAATAACTAATTTAATAAGGTATGTTTCAGTATGATATTGATGACCTGACATGCTAAATTCTAAGTCATATAATTGCCACAGGACTCCTTTTTAATATCACTTCTTTAACATAAGGTCATATGCTTGTCCTCTTATGTCCCACTGCTTTATTCTCTAGAGCACTGAAATGAAATGAGTCTCTTTTCAGTTCATTGGGTTCTGAATCAAAGCCAATGAATTAATCCTGTAGTTTTGGGAATTTATAGTCAAAGAAGTTCCTAGAAAACATTTTGTGTTACTGAAGACATTGCGATAACTGTAAAATTTCCTCCAGAATATCCAAGAAAAACCTCTCCCAAGAGTGTGTTTTTTTTTTCCTTAGAGACCACATGTCAGCCATATTCTCTCCAAAACTTTGCACATTATTCACTCTTTAGTATAACTGGACATCTTATTATCAGTGAGCCTTTAAGAAAAGTAATAGAAGCAACTTGCATGTAGAGTAATACTATTCTTCTCAAATAAAATACTTTAAAACATTATGAATTAGTGTGAGATTTGAGTTCTAGTGATTGAAATGGCTTCACATTTTAAATTTATAGAGTTAGACTGCAAATTGAACTAAACAAGCATAAATCAAACTATAACTTGCAAAAAAAGGTGTTTTGATTTTAACATCGACAATGTAAGTAAATTTTTTAAATTGCAAAAAAAAAAAAAAAACCCCAAAAGCTGAAGTTCAGATACAGTTAAATATTTGTGAGAGGGATATTTACCAAAGTTTAATAGTATTCATGCAGAGATCCAACCCTCTCTAATTCTCTATGCATTATAAGGAGAGTATGTGAGGAATATAGATCTGAATTTACTGAATTTATCAATTTGGCTACTGCTCTGGAGAGGTGATAAGCTCTACATCTCACCAACTGGATGGGTGCGGGTAATGTGAAAACCCCAGTGAATATGATCTCACTTTTCTTTTTCTTTGTCCCATTGTTACTCCATCTGTCAAGGATAGCAGACTAGCTACTATGCATTCTTTCAGAACTCAGCTACACAATTGCCCATTTTAAATAGTCTTCTCTGTAGTTCCTTTTTCTTTTGTTTCCCTTTGTCTTAGGAGACATATCTGGAAAATGTTGTTATGAAATTACTACCTGTGTTCCTTTCCAAGATATATATGTTTTCGAATCTTTAATCCATTTGGAGTTTATTTTCTATATGATGTTAGAAAGTGGTTCAGTTTTATTTTTTAACATAGGGTTGTCCAGTTTTTCCAGTACCATTTATTGAAGAGATTGTCTTTTCCCCCCATTATATATTATTGCTCCTTTGTCAGAGATTAATTGACCATATAACTCTGAGTTTATATTTGGGGTCTCTATTCTGCTCTATTGATCTATGTCTACTTTTTGTGTCGATACCATACTGTTTTGATTACTACAAATCTGTAGTACATCTTGAAATAAACTAATGGGACTACATTAAAAAAAAAAGCCTTGGCTGGGGGCGCCTGGATGGCTCAGTTGGGTAAGCGGCGGGCCTCCGCTCAGATCATGATTTTTCGGTTCCCAGATTCGAGCCCTGCGTAGGGCTCTGTGCTGACAGCTAGCTCAGTGCCTGGAGCCTGTCTTTGGATTCTTTGTCTCCCTCTCTCTCTGACCCTCCCCTGCTCGAGCTATCTCTCTGTCTCTCAAAAAAAAAAAAAAAAAAACAGAAAAAAATTTAAAAAAAGTTTTGCAAACCAAAGGAAACAATCAACAAAACAAAAAGACATCCTACTAAATGGGAGAAGATATATGCAAATGAGATATTAAATAAAAGGTTAATAGCCAAACTATAAAAAATTATAGAACTCAATACTAAAAAAAATCTGATTAAAAAATAGGCAAATGACGCAAGAGACATTTTTTCCAAAACGATTTTCATATGGCCAACAGACACATGATAAAATGCTCAACCTCACTAATTATCAGGGAAATTCAAATCAAAACCACAGAGAAGGGTATCTGAGTGGCTCAATGAGTGTCTGACTTCGGCTCAGGTTATGACCTTGCGGTTCGTAGGTTCGAGCCTTGCATTAGGCTCTATGCTAACAGCTCAGATGTCACTTTATATCAGTTAGAATAGGTATAATCAAAAAGACAGGAAATAATAGGTTTTGGTGAGGATGTGGAGAAAAAGGAATACTTTTGGTGAGAATGTAAACTGGCGCACCCAATGTGCAAAAAAAACCTAAAAATAGAAATACCATGTGATCCAATAATTCAACTACTGGGTGTTTATACAAAGAAAATGAAAACACTAATTAGAAAAGATATATGCACCTTGATGTTTATTGCTGCATTATTTATAATTGCCAAGATATGAAAGCAACCTAGGTGTCATTAATAGACAAATGTATACAAATGATAGATAATATATACCATAGATATGGATACAGGTATAGGTATAGATATCGATGATACAGCTATAGATATAGATTGATGATGGGATATTACACAGCCATATAAAAGATGGCATTTTCCCACTTGAGGCATCATGGATGGACCAAGAGGATAATATGCTAAGTAAAATAAGTCAGACTGAGGAAGACAAACACCATATGATTACACTAATAAGTGGAATCTAAGAAAAAAAGAAAGAAAAAGAAATGAATAAACAATCAAAAAGCAGCACCAAACCTATAAATACAGAGAACAAACAGATGGTTGCCAGAGGGGAAGTTTACAAGGAGGGAAAGGAAGAGGGAGATTCAGGGTTCTAGTTAGGGGATGAATAAGCCACAGGAATAAAAGCCAGCGTAGGAATACAGTCAATGATATCGTTTGCAATGTACTGAGATAGTTGGTAACTACAGGGGGGGTGAACATAACATAATGTATAAACTTGTCAAATCACTAAGCTGTACACCTAGAACTAGTGTAATATTGTGTGTCAGCTTATACAGATTACTTATTTGTAAATAAATAAATAAATAAATTTACACAACTTACACAAATTTACTTAGTAGTAAATACATAAATAAATAGATTTCACCAAAAATAAATAAGCCCATAAATAATCGTTGAGTCTCTGACTTCCTCCACCTGATTTTAATATCCTTGTAGCAATTCTACTAAAACACGCAGGATTTACTTCTTCATAGACAAATTTACAACAAACTTACCCATATATTTTCATTGACACATCAGCTCATTCCTATCATTTTTATCTAATGTGTCTACTCCAAGTCTGTATGAGCCTTTTTCTGCTGTGATTGGCAATGATTTATTTTACCAATTTCAGGTAATGCACTTTGGTAATAAACTTTCTAGAACTCACGGGAGCATATGACACAGTTAATGCTTCTCAACATCTCAGAAACACTTTTATCTGGCAGTGTCTGGGACACTGAATATTCCGGACTTTCCCTCCGACGAACTGAGCTTTTTTGTTGTCGTCGATGAATTCACTCAGGGACAGTTTTCTCTTGTCTCATTCTCTCCCTTGCTGATCAATCTATACCTTTTGATTTTAAATACAATCAGATATTGACTCATAAATTTATATCTCACGTGCAATTTTTCTGTTAGGCCGCAGACACTTTAACCACTCTCTTTGCAGTTCCACTCTTAGTCTCTTCTACTCAATTCTCCAGAGAGTAAGAAGCCTAATTGTTTATAAACTATCACATCTTATAACTCCAGTTCTGTAAAACCTTCTAGACTTTTCCCTGCAACCCCAATAAAACCTGTTTTGAAGATGGCTTTTGTGGCTTTGCTTTTGTGTGTGGCCTCCTCTCTGAACTCACACCTGACCAACGTCTCCTCTCTTTCATGGAGTCTATCCATGCATCTTTCTTTTTAGTTCTTGGAAGATGACCAGTCCTTTTCCACGTCAGATTTTTTCATATGTGCTGTCCCCTCTGCTTTAACTGTCTCCCCACACTTTTCTTATAGTGTAAAAGCCCGTTTTTATGTTCTTCCTCATTTCTCTAAAGCAGAACTTTCTCCTCACAATCTGTTCATTGGCTTTATATTACACATAACAATTTTAACTGCATAAATTGTATTTACATATTCAGAAGTTAATTCCTGGTTTCCTCATGAAGCCATAATCTACATTTTTAGAAAGCAAACCCTCTATCTTTGTTCCCAAGTGTTCTTCTCAGCGCCTGATATATAATAGGCACACAATTAATGTTAGTCCAATGGGTAAAAGATAAGGGAGAAATCATCAAAAGGAGTTGAAATAGAAGGATATAAAACAAATTTCTTTTACTGGGCAACAATATAGAACTGTGATACTTGATTTCTTTAAGAAGAGTTCAACTAATGTCACCACTATAAGAGACCTTAAAGAGGGGTTGGATATTTAAGGGAAGGCTAAACACTACCATAATTCAATTACTGATTTATTCGCAAGTATTTATAAAGCATCTACACTGATGTACTGGAGATAAAACTATAAATAGGACAAAGATCCTGCCCTTAATTTAATATAAAACACACTGAAGTATGTACTTATTTAAATAGTGCATTATAGGGCCACCTGGGTGGCTCTGTCAGTTAAGAATCTGCCTCATGATTTCTACTAAAATCATCATCCCAGGGCCATGGGATAGAGACTTGCATTAGGCTGTGCTTGGCACAGAGACTGCTTAAGATTATCTCTCTCCTTCTCTGCCCATCCCCCATTCATGTTCTGTCTTTCTTTTTCTCTCTAAACTTAAAATAATAATAATAAATAAACAATAGTTCATTACAACTTTGGTATGTGGAAATATTTTTACAAACCCTCTGATAATCACATAAACTTGGCTAATATAAGTGAAAGGGTCCAAAGATATTCAAAAGAAACAGTGGGTGCATATGATGGGCAAATAGATGAAGAGTTTTTATGTAGTAGAAAGAAGAATTCAGAAAGGCCCAGAAACTTGATGACTCATGATAAATGGTGATACCATTGAATAATTTTGGTTTGGTTTGCTAAAATATTGGCTTTGTATGTATGTATATGACTGGTGCATATGCTCACATATGCATGTATATGTGTGTGTGTGTGTGTGTGTGCACGCGCGCGTGCTAAAGCAGCAAGTGGTGGTGACTGAAAGTGTCTCCTGGGGATGCTGAAAGGTTTGTAAACCATCTTAAAATCCTTGGCCTTTGTTCCATGGACAAATACGTAAGGAATACCTATGTTTTAATATTTTTCAGCTGAATGTAGCTTTATCATTAAAAACAAGCAAGTAAACAAAAACCATTACTCATGGTTTTCAGATATAGACAAACTTCCAAAAAGGAGGCATTTTAAAATAAAGGCATTACCCAGATATAAATGCCCCCACATAATATAATAAGATGCATCCACTAACATACCTGGAATTCACCCCAAAGCAGAGACTGAATCAAAGGCTGGTAGACTAGTTTATTAGCAAAGCTATTTTCTGTAGTACCAATGAAAGGCAAAAACACCCAAACACTGTTTACAGGAATTATTAAGTTGGCTACCTTCAGGTGCCCAGTTCTCCATCTCACAGAAAAGACAGAAAAAGAAGCTTTATGCATCTCAAACCTATTTTTGCCCCAGGGGCAATAAGGGGAAGATTTTATCCATTGATTTCTGTTCCCACATGGGCTAAGGGTGGTTTTGCAGGTGTTAACATTGCTGCACCTGCAGGGTGCACATGCTAGGATACTAAGATTCCTGCAGATGTTCCACATGACAACATCAAGGAAATGCTCCAGAACGGGAGATAAAATGTTGGGCGCAGTCCTCAGGAAAGGGAAAGCCAAGTGTTGGCTACTTGCAACTGCTCAAAGCTGCTGAGAACTGATTGCTAAAAAAGTAGCCATAAAGAGATGTCCAGTCCTCCCACAGAGCACACGCCATCTTAAAAGGTAATTTTTAAAGGCCTCTTTATCTCCATACTAGCTGAATGTCTGGTGGAAATTACACAGCTAAGACAACTTAGTGACAACATGTTTTACTCCTCCATCCATTTCTGACACAATCTCACATACACACACACATTCTGTCTTGTAGGCAAGCTCTGTCACATCAATTTGGATACAGATTGCAATTTGCTGGCAAGGTGAAACGCATGCTGTCTTTCTCAGCTCAGGACTAACCTTGGCCTCACTGAGGGGTTTGGCCGCAAAATACTGGTGTCCCTGAAGCGTGTTTCCGGCATTGACTTGACCTCAACAGAAGGTTTTTCTGCCAAGACGTGAGCAATTCTGTTTTCCCCCTCTTTCCTTGTGTGGAATTTTCATTTTAATCTCTTTGCAGGGATGATCAACATGTCTGCCAGTCAGTGTTTAAGAAAATGTTTGTCAAGATCTTTAAAGTTATTACATTTTTTCCTTTTCATTTGGAAAGAAAAGGACAATTTTTTTGGAATATGAAAAAGAGAAAGGATTCATGTAGAAGGGTAATTCCTGTGAGAGCTGATGAGACTAATCTTCCTTGAATGCTCATGACTCCTTACAACAAGGACTGAAACCGTTCTCTTTTCAAATGGATTATTTTTTTAAATAGCCTATTCAGTTGGATGGCAATTTAGATGCTTGTAACTTTCTTGATTTCTAAGCTTACAGTGAACCCAATTTATCCTTTGAAACATTACTTCCCCATTGCATGCTGGAGAGAGAGAAAACGAGAAATAGAAACACTATAGCACCAAAGATTTGGTAAAAGTAAATTTATCTCCATGGTTTATGGATTGAACGTGAAACTGAATATAAAATTGATTAGGTATTTTTATTTCCAGTATCAATGGCAGAATACATAGATATGAGATGTTCTTACAACTACAGAAAACACAATAACAATAGTGAAAAAAATAATAACTGTCATTGGACTGCTATCTAGAAAGCACATCAGATCAGAGGACAGCTGCTGGAATATATCTTACTGTAAGACTATTTCACTTGTTAAAGAAATTCATAAAATCGGTTACATCTAATGTACCAAATGCTACACTGTTCATGTCACTTGAGAAATTCTGCAAATAAAAAAAATAGCAAGTACATTTTAGACTTGACTACCATCCAACTACCGCCAAACCATCAGTTGTGCGTTATTTATATCTTCTAATGCAATAGATTGAATGTGGTGCAAGTCCAGGTATTTCTGGAACTCATGCCATATTCAGTGTAACACACTATTTTTCCCCTCCTTTTTTCTATTTCTCAGAAAGGATCAAAAGCACAACAAGTGGATTCAAAGAAGAGCTTTTTGAATGTCTCACCTTAAAACCTTCTTCCTCCCACAGTGGCTAACCTCCAATTTCACTTCACTGCCATGGTAGCAAAAATTGAGTCTTTTTATATTTTTCAAAGGAATTCCAACAGCCCTCTTTTTAACTTTGATTCTTTGTGTTTGTACTTAGTTTTAGAGTCAAGAAAGAACAGAAATCCTCTAATATTCTGCAGAAACTCCATACTAAAGATTATCAGTAAATTTAATAGGTTTAATACTGTATTTTGATAAGTTAAAGGAATAACATTTTAGTAGAAATAATCATTTTATATACAAATTTGAAAAAAGGTCTTATATTTTCATCAGAATAATCTGTAACATTTTTAAAAACAATATTGAGTATACCAAGTGAAAGAACATTTCTCTAAATTGCAGGTTTATACAACCACCACCACAAATTACACAAGTGAGCTACATCGGGGCAAGTGACTGCCTGTGCCTCCTCTATGCATCATGTCTGCTCTTTGTTTTCTTTAGAGGTAAGCCCACATAACACTAACCCGTATGAGTTCACTGTCACTGTAATGGTGACCGATAAAGAGATAACCTGTGTATAAAAATCCCTTAATATAGTGACTACGTGTCCATTATTTGCCTAGGTTGGGTCAGGTCAACTTAATTAAATAATTTAGAAACCAAAATAAATATTGTTTTAGATATGAGTTATCCATTCTTTTATAAGAATAGAGGCTGATTAATTTTTTCATCTCATAATCTTGCATCTTCAAGTGTTCATTGTTATATCCACAATACAAATTTCATGAGCACATTATTTAAACTCTTTGAATCTGTCCCTTCATTTGTAAAACTTGGACGTGGCCGGGGGGGTGGGGGGGGTGTCTGACAGTACCTTCACAGACGAGTCTGAGTTTGGTGGTGAGTATATTTACTATCTTTGGTGTATATCTTGATATTTAGTAAGCAGTCAATAGCTGAGAGCTAGTACCCGTATTTATTTTCACTCATTGCTTTACTTGTTTATCACCATTATGACCTGTTGTTGTTTTTGACTTAAAAGATATTGCCTTTCTGCCAATCTCACATTTTCAAAACCAATGTATAATTTTTTGAAATACTTGTAATTTGAGAGGAAAAATCATGCACATTTTCAGGGTGGGTAATTGCTAGCAGTGTTTAAATGAGGTGCTGTTGCCTGCTCGTGGGAATCATATCTTCTGCTTTCTATGTCACTCACTTTGTAGAACTTCTTTCACGGTTTTGGGACTTGTTTTCTTTGCTCACTGTTTGGGTTTATTCCATTTAAGTTAACCAGGCAGTCGTTCATACAATCAGCACCTTATTTCTTCTGCTTATTTTTAACTGACAGCACCGATTTTGGTGTGTCACTTTTAGGCCAGCGGAGACCTGCACTCTAGAATTCAAGTTTTGAAGGTTCTATGGGAAATTATGACATTAAAATTAGTTTTTTAAATATTTTTAATGTTTACGTAATTATGTATGTATGTATTTATGTAGGTATGTATGTATTTAGAGAGGGAGAGGGGCATGTGTGAAGAGAGAGAGAATCCCAAGCAGACCCTTCACTGTCAGCACAGAGCCTGATGTGGGGTTCAGATTCACAAACTGTGAGGTCATGACCTGAGCCAGAATCAGGAGTTGGCTGCTTAACCAGCTGAGCCACCCAGGTGTCCCCCAAAGTTAATACGTTTAATGTAGCCCAAATATTTTGAGTAGGATTGCTATTTCAATACATTTGGGGACTGGAAACAAAAATAATTGTTGCTGTTGTTATTGTTGCTGTTGTTGTGGTTTTTCACCAACAGAAGAGAACTGGAGGCAATGTAAAAACGCAGCTTTATAACATGGGCAGGGCTGAAGAGTTCTGTGAGAACTGATTGAAATTAGATTGTAGCTCAGAGCCCAGGATTTCCTCGCAGGCACCAATGGTGTACAACCTGCAGCATTAATCCTGGTTCTTTTATTGATGCTGTTTCACAATGGGGGCATGGATAAGCAACATCTCCTTCTTTTTTATCATTAAGTTTCATGAGATAATATATAGAGAACATGCATAAAATCAATAAAGAGAGTAACTTTTGTTGTTCAATATTTGCATTTTTTCAGATATATAAAATATTTAAGAGTAGCACAACCTTTAAGTCACTTCATTAATTAGTTTTATGTGACAAACTCTTTGATTTTTAATTTCCTTTTAATAGCTTACTATGCTTGCCAAGAAATGTTAAGTTCATTTTTATTACTTCATATTTCATACATATCTTCATCTTTCACAATTTGATGTTTTCAAACCTATGCTAAAAATGAGGCAAATGTTTAATGTCCAAGCTAAAATCCATTGCCTTGATGGATACATTTGATGGACTTTTAGCCTTCAGTAAATGTAAACACTAATTCAGTTTGATAAATGTGTTTACAAAATCTTTAGAGAGATTCTTAAAATCCTGAAATTTCATATTTGAAAATCTTTTTAAATTTTACACATGAAAAAATCTTTTACACATGGAAGAATTAAAACATACCAGTAAGATGCTTTATCATTCTAGGGCTATAAAGTTGAACTAAATAATTTCCTTGCTGCAATATAATTATGCTTTGACTGCAGGGAAAGAAAGGTACTAAAAAAGGCATCATCAAAAAGAGAACAAAATAAAAATTATTGTTGATATTGTTACAAAATATAATGAGAATAAAGACAAAAAGGATTTGTTATTTTAGCAATGAAAAATGGCACGTAAGTTGGCCTGAATGGATAATACATCACGAACACAACTACAAGATAAATAAAGAAGAAAACACTCAGGGTAGGACAGGTGAAGGTATCAGGTTGGGTCAAGAGCTTGCTAAGTCAGACAGTATAGCAGCTGTTCCTACCTGTTCTACTGGAATCATACTAAAAGTTTAGATTTATCTTGCAGACTATGCCAAAAAAAATCAATACTGTTTGTGTGGAAACACGATGTTGTTGGTATTATACTTTCTGAAGTCAGATGGAGAAAGAGTGAACCGACAAGATAGGTATGAGGAGAAATAGAGAAAGAGAGAACAATACAGACACTGTTTACCAAGCAATCATGAATTCTTTAGCAAAATAATCAATTAGAAGCATGGAGGAAGGATGGATGCCCTTATTAGCAATCAGGTTGCAGAATGCAGAAAGTGGTTTAATAATTCATTTTTTCTTATTTGGATTTTTTTTACAGGTAACTTGCATTTGACACTGTTGCAGATATTTAATTCATACATACCATGTCAATGGGCTCTCCTGCAATGACAATCCTTAGAAACATGTATTCCATCCATAAACTTCATTGCTTGGTGTCTTGTATCTGTGCCCATCTGCTTCCGTGGCATACTGCCTACTCAAGGATTGGGAGGACCCTTGGCAGCAGTGGCAGCAGCCTGAGGTGCCAGGTAGTACTGGGTTTAAGAAAGGCATCTTGCAGAATTTTCCTTATGACATCTGTGAAATTGGAAGAGTGTAGGAAGTCTCTTTTCTGACAGACTTACCACACTGGCTCCACATGTCTCTGTACATTTAGTGACACCTGTTCATGATAGTGTGCCAAAAGATTAAAAAATACTAAAAAAAGTTAACTTTTCTCAATTTATGGTCATGTCAACATAGCCAGGTTTTCAGATCAGTACTAGAGTCATTTGGTGAATAAATGAGTTCATACAGATTATACAATTTCTATATCTTTTATATATATATATGCATTTATATTATGTGTAGCTCAAAAACTTTCTCTTGTATATCATATCTTATCTGTATTTGTTCACTAACCCATATCAAAAGACATAAGCTAAAAGAAAAATATCTGAGATACAAATATAGTCTCAATTTCTAGAAAATAATCCTAAAGTAAATGAATGAGAATGAATTAGATGTTAATTATGGAAATCGAGTATATTAGGTAAGTCCAGATACATAATTTGGGGGTTTTTTTCAAGGGTTTTTGAGAGAGAGAGAGAGAGAGAGAGAGCACACATGTACGCATGTGTCCACATGCAAATGCGCACAGGGAAGACTCAGAGGGAAGGGAAGAAAATCTTAAGCGTTTTCTGAGGGGGCTGCGTCCCACAATCAGGAGATCATGAGCTGAACTGAAATTGTCAGGTACTTAACTGACAGAGGCACCAGGTTCATTTGGGGTAAATATTCTTAATAGAAGAGGAATAATAGCTGTTCCCATGGAGAGAAAATCACACACACACACACACACACACACACACACACACTATCCTTCAAGATCTGTTGTATTACAGAATTCAAAGAATATCACTAATAAAATCAGACAAATAAGGTTTATTATACACATTATAGCAAACAATTAGAATAATTTCTTTTAATAGTTTAATAAAAGGCATTTTTGTAACTTTTGTTTTAAATCTCACCATATGAAGGAGGAAACTGATGTGCAGAGAGGTAAACAGAAGCTAGAAGAGAGGTAACAGCTTATTTTTCCCTTCCTCTACATATGTATCTCTTTTTTTTTTAACTTTTTCCTTTCAACTTGATATCCTGTCATTGTTGGATAATGGGACGTTCATGTACAAATACATTTTCTTGTACAATCTTCATTAAACATCAGAGTTCAAACTCAATCTTCATCAATTGCCTGTACATAATTTCTGCTTAACTGTGTTACCTAGGAGATCATAAACTCACATTTATAATTATTTTGACTATCATAGAAAAATGACATTTAATCATTATTTTAGACAATTAATAGAGCATATCAAACATTTCAGGCACATCAAATTCACACAATTGCTATACAATATGTTGAGGGGTCAACTATGTTTAAGTAATCATGGGTCAGATTCACTTTTTTGTACTTATGTATATGTTCATCATGTAGACTTAATTTCGGATCCATTGTATTTTCATTTACTTCAAAATATTAAAACTATTATTTGTTTTATAGTTTCTATACTTTGAGTTTACATCTGATTTATTTTATATTACCTCATGAATTTTCTCAAAAACACTTTTTTTCTGAAAAAAAATGTTTCCTCAATGAAAATTATATAAACATATTAGGAAGTTTAAATTAAAATTCCTCTTACTCTTATGGCATTATTTACCTGCATGTTCTATTATATCAATATTATTAACAATTAAGCAAATAATTCATTATATAGTATGTTTCTAACATAAGTACTGTTTTATCTTGCTGAAAAACATTAAGTAAAAAAACAAAATATACTTTGGGAGAATGTTCACAATGACATTTCAAAATGCTAAGGATGAGCTTTGTATCAATTGTACATTTTAGGGACTTATTAACATCATAGATTGAACTATCAAGGCCATGAGCAAAATTTAGCACTCTTTGAAGACCAAAGTGTCGGTGGGGTTTGTTTTCTGGCTATGTGTTAATTCTGAGGAATTCTTTGCAAGGTCCCTATGTAGGTGGTAAATTTCTATTTAAGCAGACCATTAATTAAGGCAAATCTAATTCGATGCCATTACTTGTACAACATTTTTGAATCTTGTTAAAACTCAGAGATCAACTTCTTTATTCTATCATTCCTTAAACAGTTTCTGAGTACTTAACTTCCCACTTTATGCTAGGACCTAGGATTGGAAAGATGCCCACGATGAGATCTCTACACTTTAAGGAGCTTCTGGCTGGGTAGGCAAGGTAGATATATTAACAATTATTTACTATAATGTTGTGAGGAGATATGGATCATGAATATGAATTTATCCTGCTTCAAATAGGGAGCTCATAAAGATTTTAGGTGAAGTATTAGATGACATCTGTATTTTGCATCAGTGGTACTAGTGAGAGCTGGATGATGATTTAAGTGATTTATTGTCAGGACAAAGAGGAGTCTATTTAATAATTAATGATAATTTGAAAATTTTAGTATAGCCTGCCTTTTTAGTAAGTAAGTAAAGCTCTATGTAAAACTGAAGTAAAAGCTGAAAGTGAAAAGAGAGAAGAAAATGGATATTTGACTAGAATATAAGTTTTAGACTTATTTTTAAAAAATGAGTGAATATCAATAAGTCCATATCCTTTACTTTGTAGGTGAAAACAGAAACCCAGAAAGGTGAAGAGAAACACATATTACAAAACATTCAAGTAGTGGCTAAGACATGATATGAATCCAGGTAGAATTCTCACTTCTCACAAATTACCCTAGTAATTTGGCCCACTCTAGTCAGATGTACAAAATCCATACTCATGGAAGAAATGGAACCATAAACCTTCTTAAGACAGAATAGAGTAAAAAAAATCAGAATGGGGTAAATTTTTAATTACATCTAATTTGGGGCTTCAATTACAAATGAAAGTATGTTCATTATTGAAGGACTCTAGTGTTGAGTTCAAAATTAAATTCTGTGGTCAAGAATAGGGTTGTTAAATTCTTCCTATGAATGTATAGTTAATTGAGAATGAATAAAATTTCTTGAACATTTCAGGTGCAGCAATAAACAAAGGCCATCCAAATAAGAACAAGCAGAGAGCATTTCTTCGGAGCTTGCGACATGAAAGGAGCCACCCATCATGGCTTGTATTTGGCAGACTCCAAGAGGCAGAGGAATGGAAAACCTTTACAGTGAACAAAAGGGGAGGCTTTCGGATGGGCTCCAAATGGAGGTTGTTGTCAAGGGAAACCTGGAAGCAGGCTGAGAAGAAGCGCAAGGCATTCTGTGTAATTGGTTTAGAGACAATATATGCTTTTCTCTGGTTGGTCCTGAATTAGATGGGGGAGTAGAAAGGTCAGAGAGGAGAAAACAAAACTGAGGGAAGCTGGCAGTTACCGACTAAGTCCTGTTCATTCTGGCCAAATAGCCGCAGAAAAGGATTGGGGTCCCTAGCTGCTTGTTGAATCAGAGTTCTGTTCCCATTTAAGATCTGATCATTATCCATTTTTTTATGTTCAGTCTCTCATAGAAAAATACTGCAAAAGGCCCAAGAAGATAATGGTATCCCTCCTTTTTCTTAGAGTCTATCGCATATCTCTTAAATTTGAATGCATTTCTATCATCAGAAATTAAGACTGAAAAAAAAACCCTTTTAAATATTTTAAACATTCCCTTTTAAAAAAAGTTATCTCTTTGTTTGGGCATCTTGGTCATACCAGTCCCTTCAAAAATGTATTCATCATTGGCTTGTTCTCACACCTGTCCATACGTTTACCTTACTTTACCAAAACTGCTACTATTAAAAAATCTTTGAAATTTTAAGAAAAAAATAAACACTCAGAGGTTACTTAGTTTTCTTTTTCCAATTAAATCAAACGTTCTTAGGATTTCTGTTTCATTTTTTCACTAAATTTTCCACATTTTCTTCAAGGTCTTATTTTCTTCATTGCTTAAGATACATTTTAAACAAATATTTTTAGCTAAAATGATCCCCTCCTTTATACCTATGAGGTAAATCAGACACAAAATGATGGATTTCATAACTTGAAAGATACATCTATAATTTTAATTTTTCATTTCAAATAAAGTGAGAGAGGATTTCCTTAATTCAACATTTAAAATGATCTTTTTTCTCCTTAATCTCAATGTACTTTCTTTTTTTTAATTTTTTTTATTTATTTTTGATACAGAGAGAGACAGAGCATGAGAAGGGGAGGGTCAGAGAGAGAAGGAGACAGAGAACCGGAAGCAGGCTCCAGGCTCTGAGCTAGCTGTCAGCACAGAGCCTGACGCGAAGCTCGAACTCGAGATCTGACATGAGCTGAAGTCGGAGGCCCAACCAACTGAGCCACCCAGGCGCCCGTCAATATACTTTCTTAAAGACAGGAGAAAGGATGGTTTCTTTATATTCAGTGATATTTTGAGGAACACATAGGCAATTGCTGATGAATAATTATTATATAAAATATCCCTTATCACCATAACAGTCTTTAACTTTCTAATTTAAATTATTTTCTATGTTCAAAATTTGTCTTGATTAATACTAAGTGCAAAAGTTTAACTTATAATCTATTTTGAATTGCTTTAAGGTAATGTATGATTTGACATGGCTTTAGGAAATCAAATAAGTGATCCCATATGCACCAGGTTTTAACTATCACGTCAATTATTCATGTCAAAAAATGTTTTTGTTTATATATTTCATTCAGAAATACTTGTTTCATTTTATTTCGATAACCATGTCTCTGGTTTCCGTCTCTTTGGTTATACGTCACAGCTTTAGTTAGCAATGATACAAAATCATTGAGATTAGTGTACTTTGGGTTGAATGTTTTGGCATAAATCAGTTTTGCTTCACGGGAAACAAAATTCTGCTCACGTAAGAT
Source organism: Helogale parvula (assembly GCA_004023845.1). Lineage (NCBI taxonomy): Eukaryota > Metazoa > Chordata > Mammalia > Carnivora > Herpestidae > Helogale > Helogale parvula. The sequence goes on from PJEM01005594.1 coordinate 119,902, forward strand.
AAATGATTTTGATTTATAACCAAATGCCTACTCAAAGATACCTTCGGCTTAACAGTTCCTAAGCTTAATTTATTTCTTCTGATCCATCTCCTCACTGACAAGCCTCTAAGGCACAGTACTTAAACCCCCTAATAGTCTTGTCATAGACATTTAAGGTACATTTCTTAACCTCTAATTCAAACTCACTTTGCATATCTCTCTTAAGAGAATGAGAACCACAAGTCTGGGCAGATTCATATCACATTTCTGAATTATCTACCTTCACACATCAAGTTATTTTCAGTAAGGGATCCACCAGTAGTAGGAAGCACATTTGTTCTCAAGATTAAAAACAAAAAGCTGGTTTTATCCTTGCTGAATGGCACACTCAAGACCTGTTTTAGAAAACCGCTGGTGTCCTAATGTGAACTGAAACTTTTCACCTTCTCCACTGATAGTAGCGGGGAGTCGGCATCTTGTTTGCCCCATCAAAATCTATTTGGATTATGCACAAAAACATCCTCTATTTCCAGTGTTGGAGACTGAGTTTTGAACTCTCTAAAAATGATGTTTGATGGGCAATGTTCTATGTGATTCTCAGAGGCCATAGTTAGCTTGATAGTGTTAATATGTCTTCATAATGATGTCTCTATATTTACCATTTTCACACAGCAATCAATGAGCTTTTAATTTTTTCTTAAAAACTAATATTGCCTAATACATTTATGTGTTCATTCACACATCTAATCCTTCAAATAACATTCAGTATTTTTGTGCTAGAGACTAAAACAAGTACCGGGAAGAACAGAGGGATAGTTAGATATTAATTTCTAAAGCAAATCCTCTATTTTTTAATAAGATATAAAACCAGACCTTTTACACAACCTAAACCTATTTCTAGACATCAAAATCCAGATTTATATAAAATCCAGGTAATTATGTGCTCATCTGTGTTTTTGTCTAATAAGCCCAAATAATGACTATTCTTTAGAAAGCAAATAATTTGTTTCCTAGAGATTCAGTTAAGTGAAACAGATTTTTTAAAAAACCTTAAAAATAAGTTACCTTCAGGGTAAGGGACATGAGAGTGGTCCTTCCAACCTGTTAGGGCCCAGCTCCTTTGGGTTTTCTGACACCCTTACTCCTGCCCAGAACCACCTGCCAATTCTCTGGAGCCTTAATAAACTGCATTTTGTACATAAATAAATAAATGAGTTATAGTGATTTGTTTTTAAGTACACAGTGTCAAAAGTTTAAAGGTCAGATTAGAGTAACTGGGAAAAGAATTTTGCTAATTTCAAAGTATTGTTTTTAAAGATTTGAGAGCTATCTCTCCAATTTAAATCCTAAACTGTTGGGGCACCTGAGTGGTTCAGTCTGTTAAGCATCAGACTCTTGGTTTTGGCCTAATTCATGGTTTGTGAGTTCGAGTCCCACAGTGGGCTCTGTGCTGAAAGCATGGAGCCTACTTGGGATTTTCTCTCTTTACCCCTCTCTCTGCCATTCCCCTACTTGCTCTCTGTCTCCCTCAAAGCAAATAAATCAACTTTAAAACATTTATTTTTAAATCATGAACTACTATTTGATGCAAATTTCACATACCAAGTTAAGTAGAATTCAAAACATATTTTAACCATATAATTTAACATATTGCTACACATTTTGCATTGGTTCACATATATTCTATTAAGTGAACACCAATTCAAAGTATGAAATAGGCTTTAGATATCATTTTCCATATAAATAAATATATGTAATTACTGATACATAATAAGTATTTGAAAGAGTATTCCTTAGCAACAGAAAGCTAATGAGATAATAATAAAATAAATAGAATATACTAACCCTTCTAAAATGTATTTTTACAACCTCCATTTAAAACAACATTATTAGTATTCCGAAAGTCCTAATAGTGTCAATTAAAAAAAATAAATGTTCACCTCATTATATTTTCAAAAGTAGTGAGGAAATGCTAGATTGAGCCTTGGGGAACAAAATATATTAGCAGGCATGAAAAATGTTTCATTCCTGATGCTGTTTTCAAATGACAGCATAATATGTTATGGATCATTTGATTTTTTTGTATGAAAATGCTATTCGGCACCCAAAAAGGCATATGCTGCTAACGGCATGTGTCGCCATCCCTTTTATGACAGCTGGCAACAAGAAAATGCCAGTCAAAACACAAAATGTCAAGCAGAAATTTTCCCAATAAAAGTCTTAGTTTGTAAAAATCATTCATAAATAAGCTTTCTTGAATGGCTTTCGTTGATTCCAAACTGCACTAATCAAAAGCAGTTTCAGGTAGGGGGTGTCCGGGTGGCTCAGTTCGTTAAGCATCGCACTCTTGCGTCTGAGGTCACATCTCAAGCTTTGTGAGAGAGAGCCCGTGTGGTGCACTGGCAGCGTGGAGCCTGCTTGGGATGCTCTCTCTCCCTCTGTCTCATGCTCTTCGTGCTCTCTCTCTCTCTCAAAATAAATAAAGAAACTTAAGAGGAAAAATAAGGTTAAAAAACAAATGCAGTTTCAAGTAATCTGAAAATTAAAACCCAGAAGGACTGAAGTTGCTCAGAAAACCTAACCATGGTTTCTTGTTTCTCACAAGATTAGGTTTGCTTCTTTTCATCAGCTATGAGGAGTTCACATGTTTAGGCCCTATTTTAATTATGCTAACCTGTGGGAATTCAGCCTTCTGAGAACTTTTCAGCAAACACAAATTAACAACATTGACAACTGTACGGCATTCTTATTTCCCTACATTAAAAAAAAAAAACTTTTCAAGCTTACTTTTTCAGCCACCTTCCTGTAGATTTTTTTAAATAAATATTTATTTACTTATTTATTGTTGTTGAAATGTTTATAGCTTCATTGAGCCAAATTTCTGTTTTGCTTCACAAACAGTGTCAGATTAATTTATGAAGATTCATGGCTGTTTTGGAATTTTCTCATTTCTGAGGACCAAGGCAACAGAGAATTCTACCTTGTAAGTGAGATTATTGCTACTTTTTACTTCTTCCTCAGCACTTTTTTTTTTCCAACTCGTTTAATTAAAATGAACAGGGGAGTTGAAAAGGAAAACACTAAAATGGGCCAAGAAATAATATTACAATATTAGCTAACCAGGAAAGCATATTTCCTAGTCATCGGTATCTCTCTAGTGAGGAAAAAATACTCCTTTAGAGGTTTTTAGTCCTTTTGCAAAAAGAGCTGAGTGCAGCTTGTGAGATACGATGACCCCATCCTGGTGGCCCTGAACTTACTACAGAGCTTCTTTATTTGAATTGATTAAGTGTGGATTCAACCTTTCTATATCTATAATCTATATATCTACATCTGTAAGTCATCATCTATATATAGTGAGTGTATTTCTGTACATAAAACAAAAATTTATATGTATAGTATATATCATTTCTATATATATTATTCATATATTTATTATAACAATATAGTAATTATATATTTATAATATTCATATGTATGTTTATACATTATATATATACATATGTAAATACTCTGAAGGAAATATCAGAGGTTGAAAAGGTTAAGATCAATAGCATCAACTAGACTTTCTTCAAACACACATGATTTATGATGCAGCATATAAAACAAAAATCATAACATTTAGACATGAAGGACCCTAGTAAAAGATGAAAACGAAGCTAAACTTGGCACTGACTAAAAACGTGGCGACAGCGTGGAGAGGTCAGTTTTTGATCCGCCGCTGTTACTTTGTGGGCGCCTTGCTGTTTTCGCACAGATCTGCTTTCCTCCAGCGAGGTCGCTCTGCGAGGAGCACACGTGTCCTCTCCAGGTCTGGCATCGCACCGGTGTGCAATCCCTTCTGCCATATTTTATCACCAAAGCGACTTACAAGGCCAGCCCAGAATCCACTGACAGGGAAATAGGTTTTGCCTTTTAAGTAAGGGGGGAAAAAATGTTGTCAAAATGCAAAGGATGAAGATACAGGAAGGAGGGAAGAATTGTAGCCATATTTGCAATCCAGCAGTGAAGATTAATTCTTCCTGCTCTTCCCTTTTATGAAATACTGAAAGAATGTTCTCTAAAGCCCAAGCTGCATGAAAAAGTGTCGAAGAACTGCATGAAATGTTTATTTTTATAGAAAAAGAGACTTCTGAAATTAATCCTATCAATTTTTCTAACAGGAAAATTTTAAGAATGTGAAATACTTCTAAAATATAGGGGTTTTTTTTCCTAGCTATATAGAAGTTGTGAATATTTCATAGATTAATTGAAGTGATTTTTCAGATTATAAAAGCAAATGTCATGAAATAAAGAAAAGTATATTATTTTATTATGAACGTATGACAAAGATAATAAATAAATATGAGTCCGATATTCATGCAAGACATCAATTCTAAATGTTTATTTTATTTTAGTGGAGTGCAATAAAATGTATAACAAATTGAGCATTACTTTATTTATCTAAATAGCATCATAAATGTACATGACACTACAATGATCCGTGTTAGACAAATAGCATCTCTTGTTCACAGAAGTTATGAGTATATATAAATATCCCTGATAAAGAAGAAGTAAACATATATTTTAATGGGAGTATGAGTCTGAATTTTCAGAAGACTTTTTAAGTGGACGAAGTGGAAATATCAGGAATAGAAATGAATATATCATGCATTGATATAAAGACATGAACCCCATGTTTATATGTTTCCAATACTTTATTGTGAAAAATACCAATCCTACAGAAAATATAGAGTAAATAATTCCTATATAGGATTCACCTAAGATTCATCAATTGTTAACACTCACCACACTGTTTACCTCCCTTTTTTGTCTCTCTCTCTCTCTCTCTCTCTCTCTCTCTCTCTCTCTCTCATATCCTTCTCTTTCCTTTTCCTCCCCATCTCATTCTTTTCTTCTTTACTGAAGTATTTGAAATCTTTTATCACTGAATGTCTAAGAATAGGCAATCTGTTATATGACTATAATAGCATTATACACATGAGGAATTTAGCAGTGATATCTTAATATTGTTGGATTACATAGTTCATTTTTAAAATTTCTTGATTATCCCCTAAGTTTCCATCCCCTAAGTTTCCATTATGCGTTTTCTGGTTATTAGCTTCAGGTTGTTTTAATCTAGAAGATATTGATACTATCGAACAGTTCAGGCCAGTTGGCTTATGGAATTTCCAACAATTTTTCTGTGCTTGATTGTTGTGGTTGTATAGATTCAGGCTAACAATTTCTAAGATAAAGGGGGTTTTGTGTTTGAGGTGGTTGCTCCTCATTATATCACACCATAATCAAAGGTCGTTTTTTCCTCTGTATTGCTGATGCTAATGTTCACTATTTGCTCAAAGAAGAACCTTCTATGATCTCTCCACTCTAAGAAAATCATTTATTTTCTGTTTGAAATAATAAGTACACAATGAGATGGTATTAGAAACAGAGTGAATATTAGTCTCCCAAACCTTTACATATATTTACTTTAGAATCAACTCTCAAAGGAATGTAAAAGAATGATACTTTAAGTTTAATTCACATTTTCCTCTAAATAAAAGTATCCCTTTCTTCTTCCTAATTTAGTGAATTATTATTGACTTCTTGATTTTTTTTTTTGGTTTCAATATAACATATTGTCTTCATTCCTTTAAATGCTCACATTGTACCGAATTTGGCCATGGTGCTCTTTGCACTGGGAACCTCATCATTCTGACATACTTTCAGTAGTGTTGGAGCACTTCGTTTCTTTCTGGCTTAAAAATATGTTAATGGCAGCATTTTTTTACTCCACTCCTCATATAGGATCAGCCATTTCTTCATGAGTCCATTTTAGATAAGAGTAGGGCTGTTCAGGAACCACTAGTCCCCAACTTTTCAAAGCTATAAATGTATGCGCGCGCACACACACACACACACACACATACACACACACACATACACACACTGCATTTATTTGATATTCAAAGAGGTCGAGGCCCTATGGTGTCAATTTATCCAGCAGCGTGCTTGGAAAGTTCTTCCATGTATGCATCTCTTTAATATGCTTTTTATAATGTTATTCTTTGAAGGTAGCAAGAAAGAAAAGATGTATTGTCACATTATAGAATCAGTTCACTGTAGTGTTACATCTGATTAAAAAATGTTACAATTACCTTTTACAAAATAATAGCGCATAGAAGAAATTTCAGTTCACTCAAAGGTAAGAATATGCATCTGATTTTCACATTTGGTCTAATGCAAATTTCTTTTTTTAATGCAAATTTCTAATATATCTTAAAGCACATGTTTTTCCATTGGCCTGCTGTGGATATGACATATAAATATTCAATGTTTTTTACTATCTTTTTCATCTTTTTAAATGTTTAATTTGCAACAGTCTCACACTTAAGGAAATGTTAAATGAAAACATAGAGGGGTTTTTTTTCCTAAATTTTTTGAGAATAAGTTGCTGATATAATATCCTAATACCTCAAATAAGTATGTACATTTCCTACAAGAAAGAATATCCTCCTACATAACCACAGAATGCTCATGAATGTCAAGAAGTTAACACTGATATATTACTATTATCTAAACTTCAGATTAATTTCAACTTTCGTACGTTGCCCTAAAAATATTCTTTGTAAGAAACAAATATTGTTTAGGATCCGAGTTGCATTTAATTAAAATTTTTCCTTACCTTCCACTGTCTTAAAGTCTCTTCTGACTTTTATGAGGCTGACAATTTCAATTATCACAAGCCAGTTATTTTGAAGAATGTCACAAAAGAATGTCTGGTTTACTTCATATTAGCCCAAACTGGAGAAAAGATGCTGTGTTCTGCTTGCTTCTCACTAACTGGCTTATGATTTCCATTTGTCCTAATACTGGCGTTGTTCATTTTCATCCCCTGATTTAGGTGGAGTCTTTCAGAAGCCTTCTCCAAAGCAAAGCTACTCTTTCATCTCTTTGCAATTAAAAAAAAAATTTGTAAGAAATCAGTTGCATTCCTATACACCAAAAACGAAGCAGCCGAAAGAGAAATTAAGAAAATGATCCCATTCACGATTGCACGAAAAACCATCAAATACCTAGGAGTAAACCTAACCAAGGATGTAAAAGACCTATATGATGAAAACTATAGAAAACTTATGAAAGAGATCAAAGAAGACACCAAGAAATGGAAAAATATTCCATGTTCATGGATCGCAAGAATAAACATTGTGAAAATGTCATTACTACCCAAAGCAATCTACACATTCAATGCTATCCCCATCAAAATTGCACCAACATTCTTCTCAAAGCTAGAACAAACTATCCTCAAATTCGTATGGAACCACAAAAGACCCCGAATAGCCAAAATTATATTGAAGAAGAAAACCAAAACTGGAGGCATCACAATCCCAGACTTTAGCCTCTACTACAAAGCTGTCATCATCAAGACAGTATGGTATTGGCACAAAAACA